>NW_010729160.1:1435023-1489574 GCF_000365185.1 Nelumbo nucifera
CACCAGGGAGCTCGTCACCAGGTAGCTCTCCACCAGGGAGCTTGTCACCAGGTAGCTCACCACCAGGGAGTTCGCCACCAAGTAGCTCATCACCAGGCAGTTTTCCGCTAGGGAGCTCCACCATCCTCTGAGTCACAGGCCACCTAGGAGCAGGTCAAGTGACGAGGTACTTAGCCAAAAAATTGGTACATCTGAAAAAATTGGTACGTGACTAGAAACAGTTACATCAGCAACGGTTTAGATCGGCACAAATTTAGCGGATGTGGGAGCCCCCTAGCATAGGCCCTCGGAAGATGAAACGACGCCTAAACCAACGGTTCAGATCGACGCAGATCCATTAGATGTGGGAGCCCCCCTCTTCTACGAACCAGTCTCACCGCACCTCCTAGCGCATGCCCTTGGAAGGCAAAATGACGTCGGGTGAACTACAAAGACCACTCGTTGAAACCCACTGAGTGAACCGAAAGGCCCGCTTGTCACGAACCACCAGACAGACCGTTCAACCTGACAAACGCAAGGCTCCTGCGACGACCGTTCCCTGCACAGTATCCCTACTAACGTGACCTACCCATGCGAGATATGGGACACCCCCGCCAGGCCGAGTTATCCACATCGCTCGCGCTTCCGAACTAAAGAGTGACGACGCGAACAACGAAGACGACGCCACTGCAGGACATCCCTCAACTGGCGGTTCTATAGGCATAATGACCACTACTCCCAATGACCGAAGCCGAAGCCTCACTTCGATTACCACCCTCATTATGGGCAAAAGTCGAGGCCTCACCTCGGTCTCGGGAGTGGGGGGCAAGTGATGTGGCTTAGCTTGGCCCAACCCACATAGGACTAGAAGGCCCAACCCACTAATGCCTGCTAACGTCAGCCACAGTAGGCGAGAGCCCTACTGCCTTCGTACGGAGCCAATCACATAACTATCTGGCATACCACCAGGGCCTGTAGTCTGACCTCGCACAGCTCTCATTCGAGGCATTCAACTTCACCTACCACCAACTCACTTAAGTATAAATAAGAGGTATCTGCCCCTTAAAAGGGGCTGGAATGGAGTAATTCCAACATTACTCACTCATTTACTTCCTACACCTACATTGTCTACCTAGCATTAATTCAGGGAGATCTGGTGCATCCGAAGAATCTCTCCAAGAGCACTTTTACACTCTCCCCTTCTTCACACCTCTTACTAACTTGAGCGTCGAAGCCTCCACCTTAGGTATCCACACCGAGGTCTCTGACACTTCTTGTCTTGCAGCATCTCAGATCACCGGGGACCCCGCCTCGGCTAGCAGTCCTCGGAAGGAGTACTTCGCTTCGGCTTGCCACCCTCGGCTTCAGTCAACCTCTTCCGAGGCCTCGAGGTCCTTGGCTAACGCTCGGAGCTTGAAGGGTGAATTTACCTTGTTGCCCTCGGCCAACCCGCGTAGCAACAAGGAGCAACCAATATTTGATTTTCTTTGGGGTGGATTTGTACTTTCAATTGATTTTTCTATAGAGGGATTTCCGTATGATTCTCGTTGCCAAACTTAATGCCACCTCCAACCTGCTTTTAGGATTATTGGGTGCTTCTAGGGGTGGATTCGAGCTGAGCTAAGCCGAATAGTACGAAGCTCAAGCTTAATTTTGAGAAAAAATATTTTATAAAAATAAAAAATTATATAGAAAAATAATTTTATTTAATATTTAAAAAATTAAGAATTATAATATTTTTATTTTATATATATATATATATTCAAGACAGCTCGCGAGCCTCACAAGCCGAGCTCTAGTAGGCTCGAGCTCAGCTCGTTTCACAATCGAGCTAGTGAATTGGGCTTGAAGCTCGGTTGAAACCAAGCCAAGCAAAGCCCTTTTACGAGCCGAGCTTGAGCAGCTCGTGAAAAGCTCGGCTCGTTGCCACCCCTAGGTGCTTCTTTACGATCTTTGGTGCCTGGCTTTCTAAAGTTCACATCTGCGCCCCACATGGGGGGTGCCCCACAACGTCCCACAGTATATTCCCGTCGTCTATTGGGAACATCTCCCGATGATGACATCACCATTCCTCATACTATCATCGGGAGATATTTCCGATACATGGTGGGAATGTGTTGTGGGACGTTGTGGGGTGCCCCCTTGTGGGGCATAGATCTGAACTCGGCTTTCTGTGCTTTCGATTCAAGCGTTTTGGGTATTTTATTCGTAATGATGCTACTGTTCCTAGCAAACCTTTTTCCGATGATCTTCGGGTTCTCTCCGGCAACATTCATTCTCCAACTGTTTCAGTTTCTACAATGACTTGGATGGATAGTTATGCCCCTACAGTTACAGTGTTACGTGGTCTTTTTGGCTTTCTGTGGGGTCCATTCCTTGGATGTTTGAAGAATTACTGTGTTTAGTTTGGAATTCGGGCAGATTATTGGATATACAATCATATTCATAGGAGGGGATCTTTCTTTACCCCTTTCGTGGGTTTTGTAGAGTTGATCGAGACACTTTTGATAGGGAGACACACTTGGTGATTACATCTTTGTTGGAGACATCTAACCAATCTTTTTTGGCGTTTCTTGAATTTGTGCCGTTTGCAGAGGTTTCTCAAGTTGATTTTCTCAAGTTGATTTTCCCCCGGTGCTAGTGATTACATGCTTTAATCTCAGCAAGCTAGTAAGCTTTCATAGTTGTTTTTTTCTCCCTTTGTTGATGTTAATTTTACTTTGTAACCTAAGCATTTAATGAACTATTTTGCTTTTGGGCGTCAAAAGAAATAATGGAGAAATGAGAATTGAAAACTATAACAATAGGTCAAATAAGCTCGGATACTATGTCAAAGAACCGTTTAACATTCAGAGCTTCATGATAGAATGAGTAAAAGAAAATTTTAAAATGAATATTGACATATTTAACTTCACGTTTTAAATTATTATCTTGTTCTAAATCATCACGCAAAGCTAAAAAACTAAGATAATAGATATATGAATACATTCTGAAGCTGTAACATTCAAAGCTTTATAATAGAATGAGTCAAAGCAAAATTTAAATTCATAGAAAATGTGAATGGTTGTAATAGATCAACCAAACAATTTATAACATAAACAAAAACTAATATTTAACTTTATGTTTGAAATGAATATTGAAGTAGCTCAAAGTGGTAATCTTGTAAGTTAGGTGGGCAATACCATTGATACTCAACATATCTACAATATTGTCACCAACTTATGTTATAATGCTATCTCTTATAGTGTTGATAGTGTTCATTGGGGAATGCATTGATTCTGGTAAAATTTCATGTAGCTATCCATTAGGGCTGTTCACGGGTCGGGTTTGATCAGTTTATTAGTGTTTTCTCAACTGACCCGACCTGATCGGGTTACCTATAGATCAAACCGAAACCGACCCTTTATTAAGTAAAACCAACCTGGTTGGTTTGAGTCGGTTTGGGTTTCAACCAACTCCAAGCTTGCACAATACACATGAAATAAAGTGCTAATATTATATATAATATTTCATAATATATTTTCTGGAAATATATATTTAAAACAAAAACATATATACAAATATATCAAAATATATATTTTCTAATTTCTGGAGATATATATCTGATATATTTCAAAATATATATTTTTTCAGATATATATATACATATATATATATATATATATATATATATTATTTAAAACTAAAATATCTATATTTAACAGATATTTTTTCAGAATATATATTTTTCACATAACTCGGTTCGTTTTCAAACCGAATTATCGGTTTATTCAGCTTTGCAACCCAAAATCGACTGATAGTGAAGAAAAACCGACCAACTCGGATTGGGTTGGGCCAGGTTGGTCGGTTTGAATTTATTTGTGAACAGCCCTACTACCCATGAAAGTCAAATCGGAAATATGTCGTTGAAATTATTTCTTGTACTCTACGTAGTGTTGGTAATATACTAGTATTCATTAGAGAATATGCCAACTCCAGTAAAATTTTATATCGCTACCCATAAAAATGAAAATATGTCATGAAAAAATTAGGAAAATTAGAGAAATTTTAAACCATGCTCTTGTGGGTAAGAGATCTGGATTAGAGTGGAACAGATGGGTCCAATCCAAATCTGCCCAGTCTGCATTGGTGGCTGACATGGTCACACATGGACTAACAGAAAAAAATTAACCTCAATGGTAGAACATAAACAACTGGTAGGAGTTAAGACTGGTTTAGTAGTTGAATGAACTGGACATCTTGTTTGTTTTAATAATCTGTTCACTATTTTAATAGACAGTTAATTTAATCTTGATAAAGATTTTGGTTTAATTGTCATCTCCTGAACCATTTGTTCATTTTGTTGAGCTAGGTCATCCACTCTGGTGCTTAAAACACTAGGATGAAACTAGACCATTTATTAAAACTGTTAAAAATAAAGACATAAATAGCAGTCTTTAATTAACCATATAATTTAACTATAATTACTTGAATTGAAAACTAATTGTTACTTGATTTCAATTTGTCATTTGTTATCCTCGCTCAGTTTCGTATTGTACTTATATCATAGGGGGAATATTGGATATTAAATAAGGAGCTATGAAACAAATAACAACTGTAGGATTGATTATTGATGGATCAAACTGTTATGGTTGGATTTATTGGTCACCCTCTGAAAACTATTATATAATGATTAACATGATATGCGTCAGAGAAATATGCTAATCAACCATGTAGTAATTGTATATTGCCTATTTTCTATGATGTATACCAATAATTTCATAGAATACGGCATTTGTCTTAAATTAAAATTTGATGGTTTATTCAATTGATGCACATCAAGGAAAATATCTCTCAGTGGGCCTTGGATGATTGCCAATAGAGTTTTAGATTTCTATGTCCTTGTCATCATGCTTACTTGAAATACAATTAAGAATAGGTGATGACAAACCTCAACCCAAAAACAAAACCTAACCATGGTAGGGGTTGGAAGTTACAACTTAAATATTTTTACATGGATAAGAAACAAGAGATCTCAAGGTTAACCTCTGGATTGAGAACCTATAGACAACTGAAAATGTCTTTGGAGTTGGTTCCTACTTGATCAGAGGGTCTGAAGCTATTTCCTGAGGAAACATTCACAAACTTATATGGTTATGGTAGATCTTGTTTCATTTGAGAAAATTGGTTGAAGATCTTTTCTAGCTGAACTATAAATGTTGCACACCTCTGCTGGAGAGATGCTAGACAGAAATCAACTTAATTGGGTGCTTTTAACCATATTAAATAAATGGACAATTTTTTAAAGAACAAAATCCTAATTTTAACCATTGATAAATGATTCAAATATTGTATGGTAAATTCACCCAAATGAGATTGATTCTTGGTGTAAAAATATTTAATGTTGAGAAGAGAGAATGAGTAAACTGCAGGAATATAATTTAATATTCTACTCAATAAGATCTTAAACATTACAAGTTGAATATTTAATATTGCACTAATTTGATTTTAATTAGTTGGACACAGACGATTAGTGTTAAGGCACAAGCAACAATTATTAATGGCTTGTTTGTTTAAAATTGATCCAACATTTGGACAGTTGAAGTGTCCATAAGGGGATTCACCCTGAATGGGGTAGGGATGGGGATGAAGAAATTTTCATCCCATTGGTCAGGATGAGAGATCACTCCCTGCTCCATGGGTCTTTGATCCTTACCCCATAAAACTTATAGGATTGTAAATTATAATTATTTTAATTTTATTTATTTATTTTTGAAATGAAATAAGAATAAAAAATAAAGTGAATTTTACATTATAAAAAAAATGGTGAGAAGTGGGGATCCCTGTAACTCCCTATCTTTGCCCTGCCCCGTTGCCATTCCTAGATGTCACTTTTGCTTTGACCAAGTCATAACTGAACAATGGTAGCCAAGACTACGACTGTAGTCATTTTGAAATGGGCTTTGGCCCAGCCCATGAGTTAAAAAGATGCAGGATAAAGTGGGCGCTTACAAATTTCCGATATGCTGATGATCTATCTACTGGTCGAGATGGTTGCATACATGGACGCCCCTCAGTGGAACTGCATGCTCTCCGTGGAATACTAGTGGGTCTCACATGCACCCACCTGTACCCCACCCCTTACTCCTCCATCCCAAAGAAGAAGAATCCCATGATGGTCTGTTATGGATTTAGGTCTGATTGTTTTGTTCTTTTTTTCTATAGGCTTAGTTTGGAAGGAGTATGAATACAAATATTCAGTGTAAATACATACAAAATAGTACAAAATATAAGGTTTTGCACTCTAAGAGTAATTGTTGCTAAGGCTCAGTTTGGAAAGAATACAAATACAAATATGTACAGCCTAAATACATATAAAATATAAGGTTTTGCATTCTATATATTTGTATTTATACTCCTTCCAAACTGAATCATAAGAGTAATTGTTGCTGAATTAACATTCACGAATGCAAATGCAATCTTACGTTGTGGTATCTTCATTCAATGGAAAGTTCCTCACAGACAAGAAGATCATGTAGGGTCCTCAATGGTCAGAGGAGTCGACACCAAATCAGCCCCCCACAATGTCCCACATTACATTCTTATGGTATACTGAGAATATCTCTCGATTATGACATCTTCATTTCATTTCTAATATTATCATTGGGAGATGTTTCCAATACATGACGGAAATGTACTGTGAAACGTTGTAGGGAGAAGTCTTGTGGTGGGGCTAATTTGAACTCCAGAGAATCTGTTCGCCGGGAGTGACTGCGAATGGTGGGGGGCAAAGGGTCGTTAAGATGAATGATGATGGACTTTTCTCACTGGAGATACTAATCGACTTTTCTCACTGAAGATGCTTTCTGTCATAGAAAGAGAACCCTTCCAAGTCAATACAACTGCTGACGGAGGGTTGTGACGTGCATGGGTGTCGACGAAGCGTACTCTGTCACTCATGTTTAAGTTGCTGCATGCAGAGTTCTTTGAGTGCTAAGACTTGTTCAAGGCCATTGCTGAATTAAATCGATATATTGGGCTCTGATACCATAAAACTGAACTAAAGAACTAAAGAATTTCACCGAGTAGAATTTTCATGTATTTATACTTTGAGATTTACAAGATAGCGATAGTTACAAATACAATGTTCTAGTGAATCACGCATTATAGATGGTGCCTCACCCAGTCACCACCTAATTAAGAATGAGTTTTCTGGTTTTTCATCTATAGTAGGAATGGCAACGGGGCAGGTTTGGGGCGGGGCATCCCTCCCGTTCTCACCCCAAAGTCAAGATATTTTGCCTCGCCCCCGCCCTGTCCCCGGTGGCGGGGTATTCACTCCCCGTCGGGGACAGGTAATTCCCGAATTTTTCTCACTTCAACACAACTTTTTAAAAATTATTTATTTTGTGGACAATTTATACATATAATATAGAAATTTTGGGGTATCTTAGGAATTGAATTATAGTACTTTGAGGGTACTTCAAAAATAAAATTATGAGATTTTAGGATTTTAAGAATTTAAGGAAAACTTAGAGATATTTTAAATATCAATATTAAACCTAGAAATATTTTACTAATTTTACCTTCGGGTTTGGGGCGGGTTTGGGGAATTATATACAAAACACGTCCCTATCCTGTTCCCAATTCAGGGAAAATATATTTTCCCCGTCCCCGCCCCATCCCCATTTAGGGTCGGGGAAAACCTGCCCCGTTCAGGGCGGGGCAGGGCCCCGGTTTTACAGGGAAAATTGCCATCCCTAATCCATAGTTAGGTATGTGTCTTTGATCTTCTACAAGGTTAGGTATACATAATAGTTTTATGCCACCGGTCCTCAACATATGAAAAAAATGCATGTATTGTATAAAGTTAATTTTGGCATTTGAAAATGTCTAATGCATCTATCAGAATGAAGTAGTTAAATGACACTTCCTCTGGGTGTGGGTCTGGAATAGAGAAGGGACATGTTTGTTTGATGTACGTGCTGATGTTAAAAGAATTCCATGTTTTACAGAGTAGATTACATTAAGTTTCCTAATAAAAATGGAAGATGAATTGGTTGTAGGTGATAAAATCTAAAAACCTCCCCTCAAGTTTCTAAGTAATTTTTTCTAAGATTCCATTTGGTTTGTGGGATGGGGGTGAGAAAAAGGGCATATTTCAAAAATATTCACTTTCTCTTGTTTGTTTTAAGGGGAATAGAGGGATGGGATGAGAAATTGGGAAACCACTGTTACATCCCCTTTCCGTTCGAATCCAGAAGCAGAGCAGGGGCGGCGGCACCTCCTTGTTCTTCTTCTTCTCTCTTCTCCTCTTTCTTCTTCTTCTGTGTTTTGTTTTTCACCCAAAAAAAACACTATTCATCATCTTCTCGACAACGAACACAAGAAACATTGTTCATCGTCTTCCTTGTTCTTCCCCCTTCCTTTACATCCTCACTTTCCACCGATGAACTACTATTCGTCTTCCTCTTGGTGAAAGTGCGAAGAAGGGGGGACCACTGCATGGTGGTTGATTAAGCACCGGCGGAGAAGGGGGGATTATCGGTGCCAGAGGACATCTTCGAAGCTTTAGTCATGGAGTTCTCTGTCTCTCCCTCCATCTTCCTCTTCTCTTTTCTCCCTCATAACAATGTTTTCTTATTATTTTCCCATATATAAAACCAAACAATGGAAAAGTAAATTTTTACACTTTCCCATCCCATCCCACCCAAATCTTCTTACAAACCAAACAGAGCCTAAAGTTAATTTGGTTCTTGGAAATAGGAGTTTGAAATCTTAATGGAAATAGTCCCTCTTCTATTTCCAATAATTTGGTTGGGTGGAATGGAATTTCGACCATCTTAATAGAAATAGTCCATTCTAATTTCAATAGTTTGGTTGGGTGGAATGGGATTTCGACCATTCCTGGGTCGTGGTAGCCTAACAAAATCTCATTTATTTCTACAAAATTACTATACTAAGCTATGTTTTACAGAGAATTTGCAGACTTGTTAGTTGTTACTGTACAAAATGGTGGACTTCATACAGAACTCTTTCTTCAGAGTTCACACCTCAGAGACACCATCGCCGTGCCAGGCAAAAACTATGTCTTGTAGCTCAACTCTTAAATCTCTCCACTGATCAGCCTCCTCGACTTCTGCTTCTTCCTCACCCATTCTTTCCACTTCTACCAGAAACAATGAATGTGCCAGTTCCAACACTCGAACCGACATTATCAACCTTGCTTTCTCCAGTCCCAGTACCCCATCTTTCCTTCTCTGAACCATGTACCCCAGTTTCTCTCCAACTTCCGTCACCCTCTCCACAATTTTTTCTCCCGATGACACCGTCGACGTGAACCTTTCCGATCTCTTCCTCTCTTCTTCGAACAAACCAGACAAGTCCAACCCTGAGGACAACGAAATGATATCGAATGCATTCATCGCCGGCGCTGCAGCTGTATTATTTGTTAACAAGTGAAGCTTACCTTCCTTGGGCAACGCCACTGGGTCCAAATCGACCGGAGTAATGCGTCGTCCATTTGATCGAAACGACTTCTTGAACCAGGAAACCTCTATGAGACCTTGAATGCTGATCCGAGTCTCGGGATTCGGATCGAGAAGTCGAACAATAACCCACTTAGCGGGCTTCGAGAACCATGAAGGGAACTGAAACTCTCTGCGTTGCATCTTGCGGTACATCCCGGTAAGATTGGCGTCGTTGAATGGGAGAAACCCAGCAAGCAGAACAAAGAGGATTACTCCACAGGACCAAGCGTCGGCCTTAGTCCCATCGTAACCCATACTCGCAACCACCTCAGGTGCGGTGTAGGCAGGCGTGCCGCATGCGGTGTGAAGGAGGCCATTGTTCAACCGTTCGGAAAGAGCCGAGAGGCCGAAGTCAGATACCTTGAGGTTGTCTTCGTGATCCAAGAGAAGGTTCTGAGGCTTGATATCGCGGTGGACGACACCACTTCTGTGACAGAAATGAAGAGCCAATACGAGTTGTTGGAAGTACCGACGAGCGGTTGGCTCGGTTAAGCGTCCATGGCGGGAGATCTTGGAGAGAAGTTCGCCGCCTTCAGCGTACTCCATGACCAGATAGATCTTGGACTTGGTGGCCATGACTTCATGAATCCGAACAACGTTCGGATGTCGAAGGCGATGCATTACGGAGATTTCACGAATGATGCGCGGTTCCATCGTTGTGTTGGCTACTTTTCTTTTGTCGATGACCTTGATGGCTATATCGGCGTCGTCGGCAAGAGACCTCGCATGGTAGACCTTGGCGAAGCTACCGCGACCCAGGACACGGCCGAGCCTGTACTTTCCGAGCAAAACCCCGGCGGTGGTGGTGGAGGCGGAGATTGGAGCACTGGACTCGATCTCCAAGCCCATGTCTCTCTTGATCGGTTGCGAGAGGTGAAAGGGGTCTTCTTATAGGGGAGATTATTTATTTGTTTTTCGTTGACTATTATTGTTTGGTGCTGATTATTAAATTGTTGGCAATAAGACCCATAAGCGGGTTTCAGACACTCAATTTGCCAGCTGTCCTTCATCAATAATGAAATGGAGACGATGGGACCCCAACCAGAATAGGTCCAAATTATGTCGATCAGATTCAGGGGTTCTACTGTTTAGCTTTAGGAGTTCATTGAAAAGCTATTAATGGCTGTGCAACTGCAACTGCAAGGGTTTCAAGGTGGGATACAAGTTGAAACTCTGCTTTGAAGCCTGAAGCTTGCAGAGCCAATCACACGTGAAGTAGTACTCTCAAAGCCAATCACTGAATCTGCTGTTGTCAACCAAATCATCATTTAAAGCAAAAACAAGCGATCTAATTGCATTTGGAAGGCTGCGTAAGTAATTGAATTGTTAATTAAGAGAATCATAAGTAATCTAATTCTTCTGCCTGCCTGACTGAAGCCCGTGAGGAATCAAGAAACTACGCGTTTTTCTGAACTAACAGGCAACCGTAAAAGAGGATCTCTAGTCAAAAGGAAACTCGTTCCAATTCAAGGTTGTTTGTTAGTTGTGGTTTTACCATTCAAAGTTACAATTGCTTCTATATATGTTGATTATGTTTTTCTCTGCTCGGATATCCTGCCGACAAGAATTTTACCCACACTCGTTACAGCTGTACATTGAAAACATCTCTCATCTACGAAACATGTGGCCATTAAGCATTAGAGGTTAGAATAGCGAAGAAAGTCTTGCGTAGTGATGTTATGTAGGTTGTTTCTAGAGGCATGCAAACGCCTTTCTAGGTGTCGTTACTTGATTACATGACATGCCGTGTATATGCTTCCTTGTATTTTTTTTGTTTTTTTGATAGAAATGAATTTAAGCAAGCAAATATAATTGACATTTGGAGAAGGCGTTTATTTGAGAAGGATGCGTTTGAACCCCGCAAATAGGGGTGTTATGGAGCCGGTTTGGATTGGATCCGTCCGAATTAAAATCAATTTGAACAGGTTGGATGACCGAATAAGATATGTTAAATTGGACGGGGTTGGGTTGAACCAACATCCAATCCTCACAAAAATTAAGAGTAGGGGTGTGAACCCCATCAGGTTTGGATTGGATCAAATACGGTTCAATAAGACATTGAATTGGGTCCATACTGTCCAAAATATTTATTAGATTCGATTGACCTGGTCCATCTGTAATGGATATTGATGAGGGGTAATTTGGTCATTTCAATCGTACAGCGATACATGGTTTTTGGATGATATCTCGGTGCTGAGTCAGCGAACTAGCTCAGTGAAATTAGCTCGGAACATCTCACCCAGGCCGACGTCTACCTCGGCAAGACCAAACTAGCTGACCCCATAGGATTACGGCGAACTGTCCTAGGAGTCAGTTGAGCTATAGGGACTTGAGGCGACATGCTAAGGAGAGCTCGCTAACCACCCCTTACAATTCCACCTCAGCAAGGCCAAGCTGGCAGACCCATAAGATTACGACGACCTGTTCTAGGAGTTGGCCGAGCTAAGAGGACCTAAGGCGACCTGTGAGGAAGAGCTCGCTAACCGTCCCTAGTAGCTTGCTACCAAAGATGTTGATAACGCGATCGTTAGAATGGCTAACCGTGTCACGTGCTAGATTCTACGTGAACGAATCGTAACTCCCGCAAAGATCTCTCAATTGACACCTTAATGCACCTGAAGATAGCGAAATTGTTCCATAAAGAGCTCAAGACTGTTACCATAAGCCCCCTGAGTCCAGGGACCTATATAAGGCGCTCAGATCCACCCAGAAAGGTATGTGCACTGAGGCACTTAAGCTCTCTCACACATTCTCACGAAAACTCATGTACTGACTTAAGCATCGGAGTGTTCCCCTGGTTAAAGCCTACCCAAGCACTCTAATCCTTCTTTCTTTATAGCTCTTTCCAGCTTGGACGTACAGATACCAGCTCGGCACTGCCAGATCAGGACCTTGTTCGAGCCTAATCACAGGACACGAGTAAGCGAGCAGATTGTGCATCATCAATTGGCGTCGTCTATGGGAAATTGTAACAAAAAGTTAAGTTCTCTCTTACTTTTCTTGAACACTGAGTAATGGCATCCTCAAGCAATCAGCTTGCCAACAACAACAACAATGGCCAAATCCCCACTGTCACTAGTGGCCAAATCGACGTCTCCTTACACCTAGATGTACCAAAAAATGTGAACGCACCTCCTCCTGTGCTCAAGCCCACAGTGGCTCTTGCAATAGTTGACGCACGCTAGTTCTATGATCTGGTGCGATGTGTGCAAGGGATGAGGGAGCATATCAAATCTTGGGAAAGCAAGTTTGCTTCCATAACCGGGGAGCAACAATAACAGCAGCGGTGGCAACAAGTACCTCTCCAACAAGTGCCTTTTCAGAAGGTACCTCAACGTAGCCAACAGCTGGATCCAAGTCTCCAACAGATTGCCTGGGCACAATGACAACTAGCATCATGTCAACAACGCAGCCCATAACAACCAACTCCCTGTATAGAGCCAAGTTGCAGCTCCCGTTGGGACCGAGGCCGCTAGCTCATCTGCAAGGACCAAGAAAAAGCATGGAAGGCGTGCTCACCACACTAGGAAGGAAAGCCAAGGCCACTCCAACCAGGGAGGCATCAGGAAGCAAAGTGAACAACAAGGAAGAAAGTAAGGTAAGCAGCAAAGTAGTAAGTCAGGCCGGTCCGAGCTTATCAGAAAGAGAAAGCAAGCTGAGGAAGAGACAAGCAACAACAAGAAAAAGAAGATAAGTAAATCTCCTAGAAGAATCAGGTCACCTCGGAGCAGGCGTAGCAGCTCGCCACGAAGAAAAAGCATGTCACCACCTTGGAGCTCGACTCAATGACAAGCCACTCCACCTCTGTATAGAAGCTCACCTTTGATGAGCTGAAAAGATACCTTAGTTTGCCTCCCCTACTGACCAAACTTAAGACTGGAGACAAGCTTGAACTTTACCTCTCTGTAAGTGACGAGGAAGTTAGCTCAGCCCTTATAAGAGAAGTAGATAAAATACAGCGACCGGTGTACTACGTAAGCAAAGTCCTCCATGTTGCTGAAACAAGGTACCCCAACATAGAGAAGCTTGCCTTTGCACTGGTGTTAGCTGCTTGAAAGCTGTGACCATATTTCCAGGCCCACACCATTATAGTTTTAACCAATCGACCTCTGAAGCAAGTCCTATAGAAACCTGAGGTCTCGAGGAGACTCACCAAATGGGCGATCGAGCTCAGCGAATATGGTATCCGGTATGAACCACGACCAGTGATAAAAGCACAGGTCCTGAAAGACTTCATTGTCGAGTGTACCTTTAACTCGCCACCCCCTGAAGTGATAAGGCTAGAAACAGAAGCTTCATCCAATGCGGCACCACACCCAGCTCGCGAGAAAGCAAGCTAGGACGAGGAGCCCTGGATACTTCGTGTGGATGGCTCGTCTAACCAGAGCAAAAGCGAAGCTGGGTTGATACTCTACGGACCTAGTAACATAAAGCTGGAGTACGTGCTCTGGTTTCAATTCCGAGCTTCAAATAACGAGGCCGAATATGAGGAGTTGTTGGCTGGCTTGGCACTAGCAAAGGAAGTAGGAGTTAAGCACCTTGTAGTTTGCAGCAACTCACAGCTCGTCGTAAATCGAGCAAATGGGGAATATGAGGCATGAGAACCCTCCATGGCAGCCTACTTGACCAAGGTGAGAGAACTCCTACCTGATTTCAACTCTTGGTATCTCCAACAAATTCCGAGATCAGAAAATACAGAGGTTGATGCTCTCTCCAGACTTGCGAGCATGATTGACTTGACAAAACGAATAATCTACATAGAAGAGCTACCTCGTCCATCAATAGAAAGGGGGGCAGAAGAGGTCGCCCAAATAATAACTACAGAGCTAATCTGGATCGACCTAATTTTTAGCTACATAAAGTAGGGCATATTGCCAAAAGAATGAAATGCAGCTTGACTTATAGAATGACAAGCAGCTCACTACATAATAGTAGGCGAGCAGCTCTACAAAATATTTTTCACGTACTACAGAGCCGAGCTGGATAGATCCAACCTTCGACTACATAATACAAGGCATATTGCTGAAAGAAAGGAATGCAGCTCGACGGATAGAACGACAAGCAACTCGCTACATGATATGGGCGAGCTGCTCTACAGAAGGTCCCTCACACTACCTTACTTATGATGCCTGCGACGAGCTGAAGCAGACAAGGGTAATACTGGCCTACCGTGAAAAGTAGATGTGGTCAAGCTGGTCTTGAGATGTGATAAATGACAATGACATGCCAACATCCTACACCAACCAACACGCGCTCCCTTCTTTCCCCATATTTGATGTTTGAAGAAGAAAACACAGCCCGCCCAACTTCAGACTGAGCTAATAAAGCAAGCCACCTATGAACCAACCAAACCAATTACCCTTACTGAGAGTTACTCTCTTCGCCGAGCTAACGCTAGCTCGAGAGGGGGGAAATTGATGAGGGGTAATTTGGTCCTCCCAGTCGTACAGTGACATGTGGCTTCTGGATGACACCATGGCGCCAAGTCAGTGAACTAGCTCAATAAAATTAGCTTGAAACATCTAACCCGGGCCAACCTCTACCTCAGCGAAACCAAAGTAGCTGACCCCATAGGATTACAGAGAGTTGTCCTAGGAGACAATCGAGTTGTAGGGACTTAAGGTGACCTACTAAGGAGAGCCTACTAACCACCCCCTATAGTTCCACCTCGGCAAAGCCAAGTTGGCAGACCTATAAGATTTTGGCGACCTGTTCTAGGAGTTGGCCGAGCTGAGAGGACCTAAGGTGACCTACGAGGAAGAGCTCGCTAACCATCCCTAGTAGCTCACTACCAAAGGCACTGATAGCGCGACCGTTAGAATGGCTCACAGTGTCGCGTGCCAGATTTTACGTAAACAAATCGTAACTCCCGCAAAGATCTCTCAACTAACACCTTAATGCGTCTGAAGATAAGGAAACTGCTCCACAAAGAGATCAAGACTATTACCCTGAGCCCCCTAAGTCCAGGGACCTATATAAGATGCCCAGATCCACCCATAAAGGTATGTGCACTGAAGCACTTAAGCTCTCTCTCACATTCTCACAAAAACTCCCATACTAACTTAAGCATCGAAGTGTTCCCCTAGGTAAAACCTACCCAGGCACTCCAATCCTTCTTTCTTTACAGCTCTTTCCAGCTGCCTGATTAGGACCTTGTTCAAGTCTAGTCATAGGACACGAGGGAGTGAACAGATTGCACATCCTCAGACATATTGGACCGGATTGGCTTGGACCAATATCGGGTCCATTAACAACCCTACCCTCAAATATTTTGGCAGAAAAGATACTTATAATGGGGAAAATATTTATACATTTTTTAAAAGTTTTTCTTTTTAAGATAAAAAGTTTTTCTTATAAAAATTACATTTTTAAAAAGTTTCCAATGTCTTATTACAACCAACTAAGATTAATTTGGAAATTAGAAAAAAGGACTAAGTAAGAATGCATATAACTTGAAAGTGGGATGGATTAGGTCGGGTTATGTTATGGTCAATTCTAACCCAATCCAATTGGATTAGGTATGAATTAACCTAATTTCTTTTACTTATTTTTGCCTTTTAAAAAAATGGCCTCACTTAGAAGTTAAACTATATATAGGAGGTATGTGTAATACTAAAGAACATTATTCTTTAAACATAAAACTTATTAATGTTATAGCTCATACCATTTTTTATGCTATACTAAATATTATTGATGTTATAGCTTAAAATTAATCACTCATGCCCAATTGTTGATTAAGACTCTACGTGGCATCTTGGTTGGCAAAGGGGTTCTATAAACCGCATCTTGGTTTGCAAAGGGGTTCTATAAACCAACCTGAGACTCCTTTGATAGGCATCTTGGTTGGCAAAGGGGTTCTATAAACCAACCTAAGACTCCTTTGATAGAGAGGGAGTTCATTGAGATGGTTGAGAGTCATTGTTTACAGTAAATAGGCTCCTGAAATTGAACAATAAAGGTTGGTGGAGCCTCTGGTTTGTAGATACTTAACCATGAACGAAAGTTGCTCTTGTGTGGTTGCAAAGTTCTATAAACCAACCTGAGCCTCTGGTCACTTTGACCGGTACTAACTACGTACCACAGGTCGGCCCTGGACGAGGTGCTGCTAGCTGCCCTATTGGGGTGCTCAAGTTGTGAACAAAGTCACCAGTTAGGATTCCACCAGGTCAACGACGGAGGCAAGTCGATAGGTCGGCGATGGAGGCAGGTCGTCAGGTCGATAGCGGAGGCAGGTCCCCAGGTCGGTGGCGGAGGCAGGTCGCCAAGTCGGCAATAGAGGCAAGTCACCAGGTTGGCGAAGGTAGGTCACCAGGTCGGCGGAGGTAGGTCTCCAGGTTGGTGGTCGGGGCAGGTTGTTGGGTCGGCGATGAAGGCATGTTGCTAGGTCGGCGGAGGCAAGTCACCAGGTTGGCGGAGGTAGGTCTCCAGGTCAGCGGCTGAGGCAGGTAGGTCGCCAGCTAGGACTCCATCATTTTGGCTAAGGCAAGTCATCACCTAGGTCATGTTGGGGTGTCATCCAGCTGTTCTGAGATGCCATGTGTCATGATATTAGTGGAGGGCCAAATCTACCCTCAACAATTGCCCCCCACTCCTAAGTTGAGGTCAGCTTGGCGAAGGGAGTAGCTTTGTTGTACGTCCTTTGGCCCAAAGTGATCAATTTGATGAGCTCATTAGCATTGGCCTATTACCAACATATTTTGAGGTCGACTTAGGGGTCCTTGATGCTAAAAGCGGTTTGGCTTCCCTTTGTGATATGTGCGTCACTGTTGGCATTTGAATAGCGGGTCGGTGCCACGGCTGCACTGTATCAGTCCTCGTAGGTGTTGGTTGTCTACTCCTACGATAAGCTACAAGGAGCTCAACTTGTGGAGGCAGCTCTACTAATTGCAGGTTGCCAACTTGTACGAGAACCTTGAAAGGCTCGACCTGCAAGGGCAACTACAGTCCATTGGCCGCCAACTCCCGTGAGAGCCATGAAGGGCTCAACCTGTAGGGGAGACCTTGCGAACAGGGTTGACAAGGCTCATCTGGGCTAATTATGTGTGTTGCCAAGTCAGTGGAGGCAGGTCGCCATATCGGCGATAGAGTTAAGTCACCAGGTTGGCGAAGGTAGGTCTCCAAGTCGGCGGCCGAGGCAAGTCGCCAGGTCATCGGCGGGGGCAGGTCACTAGGTTACCAGGTCGAAAAAATTTTAGTCTAGTTTTGCTCTCAACACCTCGTCACCTCGGTAGGATTGACCTGCGAGGGTGGCTTCACAACCTGCTAGCCATCAACTCCTACGTAGAGTATGGAGGGCTTGACCTACAGAGCGACCTCATAATTTGTTTGTTATCAACTCTTACGGGAACCACAAAGGGCTTGACCTATGGGGGTGGCCTCACATTTTGTTGGCCGTCAACTATCACAAAGAGCATGTAGGGCTCAACCTATGGGGGTGGCTTCATAGTTAGGGAGATTCTATCCAAGCAAGATTGCGAGAACTTGTCTAGGCTAATCATTTTGGTTCTGCCTCTCTAGGGGTTCATTCGATCCAAGCGTTGTTGTTGTTGATTGAGGATGCCATTACTTGAGGCTTAGAGAATCAGGTGAGAAATTAGCTTTTTTGTAGCATTTCTCACAGATGGCGCCAATTGATGATGTGCGTTTTGGAAGCTCTCAGCTAGCAAGTGACTCAAATGCCTAGTTGAATAGTTCCTAGCAAGAAGGTGGCTCGGATGCCTAACTGAACGGTTCCTAGCTGGAACATGGTTCGAATGCCTAGCTGAACAGTCCCTAGTTGGAATGTGGCTCAGATGCCTAGTTGAACAGTTTCTAGCTAGAATGTGGCTCGGTTGCCTAGCTGAACAGTGACAAGCTGTATAGCTTACTAGGTCAACCTGCATAAAGATAGTGTCAGAGTGCCCGGGTTGCTTTACCTAGAGTGGGCACTCCGATGCTTATGTCAACGAGCTGGAGATTTTTGCAAGAGCTAAAAGCAAGAGAGATAGAGAGTTGCGAGAGCTAAATTATGCATTTACCTTCTAAGGTTGGAGGTAAGGCCCTTATATAGGCATTGTTTGGCGTGGGCTTCATGCGTTGTGTTTGATATCTCTAGCAAGACATGCCTAATTGATTCGAAGTTCTCAGAGGTAATCATGCACGTAGACCAATCTCTGTTCCTTATTTGGTTTCCTCCTGAACATTCGGTGTGGGAGCTGACTTTTGAGAGACCCGGGAGTGATAGGATGCATGCAGAATTGGTCAGCGAGCATGTCTCGTAGATCGCCACCTGGACCTCAATCAGGTTGGCAAGCCCTCAAGAGAGGTCCTCATTGAGGTCACTTTGACTGGTACTGGCGAGGTACCATAGGTCGGCCATGGACAAGGTACTGCTAGCCACCCTTTCAGGGTGCCCGAGTTGTGGACGAAGTCACCAGCAAGGATTCCACCAGGTCAGCAGCCAGGGCAGGTTGACAAGTCAGTAATGGAGGCAGGTCACCAAGTCGGTGGCAGAGGCAGGTCACCAGGTTGGCGGTAAAGGCAAGTCACCATGTCGATGGAGGCAGGTCACCAGATCGGTAGAGGTAGGTATCCAAGTCGGCAACCGAGGCAGGTCACCAGGTTGGCGACAAAGGCAAGTTGCCAAGTCGGCGGAGGTAGGTAGGTCGCCAGCTGGGACTCCATTTTAGCTAAGGCAAGTCATTACCTAGGTGATGTCGGGGTGTCATCTAGTTGTTTTCAGATGCCATGTGTCATGATGTCAGTGGAGGGCCAAATCTGCCCTCATCACCTTCTAATATGTTTAGAATCCTATATTAATATTAACAATTAGTATGGATGCTTCTATGCTTTAAAATGATTGAAAAAAATATTGTTTTATTCCTTTGTTTCAATGAATTTCAGACTTGTAAATTGCCTGTTTCCAACCATTGTTTCGTTGATTTCTTATCAAAAGAAGGTCTTTGGGTGGTAGGAGATGAAAAAATAAGGACCATCTACCATCAACCATCCGCCCTTCAGATGCCCTACCAAGATGCATATGTTTGCTCCATCGGGTTCGACGGCCCCAATAAACTCCCGTCTATGTTTTGACCCTCAGATTAGACATTACCATTAGACCTCAAACATCCTAAAATACCTCCCCATAAAATTTCAGCTCAAGATTCATCCGTTTACCCCTTCATCAAGTGAAGATTCCATTCCGATGCCTCTCGTTAGCCTAAACACTATGAACACAAATTCCCTTGACCTTAACGCATCCGAACTGATCAAACCACACCATTAAACTCCGAATACACCAAAGCACTTTCCCATAAAGTTTTAACCCTGGATTCCCCATCTGCCCTTCCATTAAACCAAGATTCCATTCTAAAACATCCCGCTGACCAAAATTCCTATGATCTTGACCCTCTAAGACTAAGCAAACCTCACCATCATATCCTGGACACCTCCAAATACCCACTTGAAAATTTTCAGTTCAAAATACCTTCATTTACCCCTCTATCACAATTAAATTCCGTTTCAAGGCTCCTGATTGACTAGATTCCAAATCTTTCGATCCGGGCCTATCTGGCCCAACCTGACTTTACCAATCACCTTAAACTGTCCAAAAAATCCTAACCTGTGAAATTTCACCCAAAACTTCCATTATTTGCCCCTTCATCACACCAAGATTCCATTTCGAAACCCCAGATTGACCGAATTAGTGCTTATCTAGATCTGCCTGATCCAAGCCTAATTGGCCTAATCCGGCCCCACCAATCAACTCAAAATGTCTAGAAAACCCCACATTGTGAAAATTAAACCAAAAATACCCTTAGTATCCTTCCATCTAAAAGGATTTCATTTCAACTAATCTTACTACCTTGCACATGCATGACCTCACTCCGTAGTAAAACCCATCTCAACCCTCCATTTTTTGGCCCAAATATCCCCACCATTGAACCAGAATCCCCGGTTTGACCCCTCGACCCGGTTTTACCCAAATGTCTCAAAATTACAAAAATGCCTCTGAGTTTCCAAAATTTGTGAAACTGCCACTGCACCCACACTTTTCTAATTCAGAGGATACACTATTCTCGCATACCTCTCTACTCCATCTCTTCTATGGCTCTTTTTCCTCTATCATTCTCTCGCTCCCTCTCTATATTTATTGTTTTTCCCCCTCCCATTGAGATAATCAGCCGAAATCACCCATTTCGAACATTGTTCATCTTCTCCTTCTTCGAACACAAAACCAGTGGCAGAACGATAAAATCCCTCCCCTCTCCGATCTCTCTTTTTTTTCTCTCTCATCCTTCTTCTTCTTCTCCCAAAAAAAACGAGGAATATGAACACATAGGCCTCCTAAACAAACAAATCTCCACACCAGGTACGGAGTCCTCCTTCCTCTTCTTTCTTCCTTCTTTTCCCTTCAGTTTTCCTCTTTCATCTTCGGTCTAAATCTCTACTCTCTACCTGATTTATGTTTTTCCGTGATTCTCTCTGTAGAATTCTTCCTGTATTTTCCTATTCATCAAAGCTTCTAGGTTCGTGCAATCTTCACAGTTCTCTCTAGGGTTGTTCACGGGTCGGGTTGGGTCGGTTTACTGAGATTTTTCCAATTGACCCGACCTGCTTGGGTTACCTAAAATTGAAACCCAAATCGACCCTGTGTTAAGCAAAACCAACCTGATTGGTTTTGGTCAGTTTCGGCTTTAAGTTCAACCATGCTTGAGAGTCAAATTGTATTAGAGATTGTGCTTGAGTTGAGGGGCTAAGGGGGGCAGACCAAGTTAGAATAGAAGTTATCAAGAAAATAGAAAGTCAAACTGTATTAGAGAAAGAAGACTGAAATTTGTATATTTCAAGAAACCTTCTAATCTAAGTAAAAAAGGACACCTAATTATAATTGTAATTGGTTGCCTATTTGGTGTAAAAGACCATAAAAACTAGGATCCTTTTATTCTTTTCTTTAAACTTTTCAAAAAAAAAATTCCTTGCGTAGTTGTCTTACAATACTTGCCATTAATGTCGTTCCTAACTAGAAGACTAGAAATTAAGTTAGGTTGTAATAGGATAGAGACAACTTATTTAAGTAGGAACTAAGTAGGTTGTAACTACTAACTACTATGTCGATTCGATTTGGGTCGGTTTTGGTTTTCACACATGAAAACCGAAACCAACCCGAACCATCGGTTTATAATTTTTTTCAACTCAAAACCGATCGGTATTGAAGAAAACTCGGCCGACTCGGCTTGGGTCGATCCAATTTGGTCGGGTTGGGTCTTCTTATGAACAGCCCTAGTTCTCTTTGTTTTTTTTTGTATGTTTATTTTATGGTTTCCATTGTTCATTTTGCAGGTGATACAATTCCAAGCGTCCACTTGAATATTCTTTTCTGTAAATTTGGTGTCTCCATCTTATTCCACTCAAATTGCAGAGTTCTTGATGGCTTAAGTTCTGCAGAAAAGGGACGCCTGTCTATACTTAGGGTTAGAGTTCTATAACTATCCTTGTAATTTTACTAACACAATAATACTAGGCATTGTATGTTGAGGAATTACATAACTGGTACTCTACCTCCACGTGGTTTCCTCAAGTTAGAAATTTGAAGTAGTAGCTGGTAAGGACAAATGATGGATGCGTGAAAGTGCAGTTCTCTTCATCTTAAATTTATAAACTATGCATCATAGTGTTGTGTTCTTATTGTCAATTTCTTTTAGACAGGGTTCAAATAAAATTATTTTTCTCTCATTCTCTATTTCTCCCTGTTTCTAATAAACTTGAAACAAACTCTACATGTCCTCTGTGTCTTTTCTTTTCAATATACTAGAAATTGATCCTAATACCCCAATAAGGAAAAACAGTAACATTCATCCACTAAATCATTGATAATTTGTTGTTTTGTCTGTATATTATAAATGGATTTCTATGCTATAAATGTTTTCTTTTGGTTTGTCTGTATGCTAGAGATGGCTTCCTATACTAAAAATGGTTTTTATCTTCCATTGCTTTTTGTTTATATAAAGTCTTGTTTTTGTATTATAATAATTTTTGAAGCACCTTCTTGTGTTTGTATACTAGAAATGGTCAGATTTAGCACTACCACTAATCCTTTCCAACTACAAAACTGAATTCTTTTCAAAAGACTTGAATTTCACTCCTCAACAGCCTTCTAAGTTTTTTTTTTATCAAAAACGGTAACTTTCATTAGACATATTAAGAGTATACACTATCACCACCCAGTCAAGGGTGTTTACCCCAAGAAAAGTACTTTATGATTACAGAACAACCCAAAACAAGTTTTCCCTGAAAGTTCCTTGCTTTGCAAGGGTGTTTGTTAGTCCATTTGCTGACCTGCTTGTCCACTTGAACACTGCCCCAACCTCCCTTGCTAAGCAGTTTATTTCCCTCATGAATTGTCGATGTACCCAGGCCCCCAAGTTATGTGACTGCAACCACCCAATTAGTAGTTTAGAGTCCCCTTCTACCTCAATTTGGTGTAAGCCCTATTGTTTAGCTAGTCTTAGACCTTGTAGCAAGGCCATAATCTCTGCTCTCAAAGAGTCTTCATCACCTATTGGACCTGAATACAATGCAACTAGTCTGCTCTCCGTGTCTCTAAAAGCTCCTCCCACCCCAGAGGGACCCGGGTTTCCTAAGGAACTCCCATCGAAGTTCAGCTTCACCCATTGATGTGCAGGAGGGATCCATTGCTCCTCTCAATGAAGAAGAATTTGCCACAGTGTACCTTCCTCTAAACAAATCATCAGTTGAATAATCTTTAAATAAAGGGGATGCTTTAAGCCAATGAATGACCTTGGTAGATATGCAGTCAATGATTTGCTCCTTAGATAAGATCCTATTGTTTCTTTCTTCCTAGATTGACCACAAAACAACTGCTCTTGTTGCTCTCCACATTGCTCTCCCCTTCTTCTTTGGAGGTCTAAAGAAGTTCGGATCAAAGAGTCTTACTACATCCGAAGGAGGGGTCCACCTGCATCCAAAGAGAGAGGAAAACCAATTCCAAACAAAGACTACAAAAGGACAAGATATAAATAAGTGTGTAATGGTTACGCCACAGACCAAGCAGAGGCTACACACGTAGGGTGAAAGGCAGTAGTTTGGCCTTCTTTTTTGCAACATATCTAAGGTGTTGATTTTCTGGAGTACCACCTCCCAACAAAAGGCCCTTATTTGGGGGGGGGGGGGTACAAGGTTACACCAAACCTCATTTGTTGGGAAGGTTCCTACCAAGTTAGATGAATGGAGAAGAGCATTGTAAAAAAAAGCACTAGTGAAAAACCCAAAAGGAGAGGCTGACCAAATTCTACTATCCAAACAAGACTGATCAAGGAACAGAGTATTAAGAAGGGCAATCAGATCATCAACCATACCCATTTTGGACTCCCTCAACCCCCTCCTCAGACCCAAATCCCAAGAGTTACCATTTCAGATAGACAAAGGAAATGGTTTTTTCTTTATTCAATGAAAGAGAGTAGATGGATGGGAATCTGTCTTTAAGGGAGACATCCCCAAACCATACACATTTTCTCAGAATCAAACTTTATTCCCTACACAAGCATCAAGTCTGATAAACGGAAGAAATGAGGGCAAAATGTCATGGTTAGCTTTTCAAGGAGATGACCGGGATGCCCTAGGGTCAGGACCAATATCCCATCTGTTTTCTGCCACCCCATGTATACTCACTATCACTTTGTGCCACAAATTGCCTTGTTTCAGAGGTAGTCTCCATAACCACTTTCCCAACAAGGTTGTATTCCTTAGCTTTATGTTTCCTATACCCAACCCTCCACCATCTCTATTTCTAGAGACCACCTCCCACTTCACCAAGTGATCGTTTTTTATATCCCTTGGTTCCCATAAGAAATCCCTCATTAATTTCTCCAATTTAAAAGCCATACTAGTGGGGATCTTGAAAGTAGAAAGGAAGTAAATTGGTAGGTTTGCCAAAGTTGATTTTATTAGGGTAATTCTTCCTCCTAGAGAGATGTAATTTCTCTTCCATCCTACTAACCTCTTTGAGAATCTTTCCAAAACTGGGTACCAGAAGCTTTCTGACTTTGGATTCCCTCCTAAGGGTAATCCTAGTTACTCTAACGGCCAAGATGGAATAATGACAAGAGGAGATACATCCCTTTATTATCCATTCACACCACCTCACCCCAAAGCCTCTATGCAACAAAACTTCTAGAAGAAACTCCCAATCCACCAAATCATAGGCTTTCTCAAGATCAAGCTTACAGACCAGGCCTTTCTCCATTTTCGGGCCCTTATACTCCACACAATCATTAGCGATGAGGATTTGATCTATTATTTATCTTTCAAAAATGAAGGCACCTTGGTTTGGAGAGATCAAGCAAGGGAGGACTTTCTTAATCCTTTCGGCCAAAACATTGGAGATGATTTTATACAAGCTTCCCACCAGGCTTATAGGTCGATAGTCTTTCGTGTAGGATGCTTCTAGTTTCTTGGGGATTAAAGCAACAAAGGTTGCATTGACTCCAGAGTTGAACTTGCCTCTCTCAAAAAATTCAGCAAACACTTCCATAAGATCAACACTAATAATCTCCCAACAATCTTGATAGAAGGCCATTGTGAAACCGTCTGGACCGGGTGCTTTAGACCTTTCCATCGAGAAAATTGCTCTTTTTATTTTATGGGTCTCAAAAGGTTTTTCTATCCGCCAAAAGATCCTTGGGGCCAGCCCTCCACTCAAAGTCACCCAAACTCTCTCTAACACCTCCACTGACAGCAAAGATAGGTTTGAAGTGATTCACCAAAGCTTGTGCTATGTCCTCTTGCCTAGTTAAATTTGTCCGTCCCACTCCAATTGGGAGATAAAATTCTTTCTCTTTCTTATGTTGGCTAACAAGTGGAAAAAACTAGTGTTCCCATCTCCTTCCTTTAACCACCTACATCTTGATTTTTGCCTCCAACTAATCTCCTCTTTTCTGAAAATCTCCTTCAATTCTTGCTTAAGCCTCCATCTCTTTGCCCTCTCTTCCACCCTTATTCTTCTATCCCCTTCAAGACCATCTAGTTATTCTAATCTGTGAGCGACAGCCTTCTAAGTTTCAGTAAAGTGATGACAATTGATGAAATTCTTTCTCTTTCCTCCGTTGGCCAACAAGTGGAAAAAACTAGTGTTCCCGTCTCCTTCTTTTAACCACCTACATCTTGATTTTTGCCTCCAACTAATCTCCTCTTTTCTCAAAATCTCCTCAAATTCTTGCTTAAGCCTCCATCTCTCTGCCCTCTCTTCCGCCCTTATTCTTCTTCTATCCCCTTCAAGACCATCTAGCTGTTCTAATATGTGAGAAACAACTTTCTAAGTTTCGGTAAAGTGATGATGATTGATGAAACTGTGTTATTTGTTGTTATCAAGGGAAGGTTATAAAGTGAAACCTTTAGGAAAACAACAAAGATTGAGGATTATAAAGTGAACTCTTTGATTTAGTAGGAAGTAGGAAATTTAATAATGTTGTTTTGTGTTTTCATGCATAGGCAACACATCCTGAAGCATGACTGAAATTTCTTAATGAGCATGTTTGTTTTGAATTAATACAATGTTTTGATAGATACCATGGATTTTTTTTTATGCCTCATTGACAAAAGAGCCTCTTGATTACCATGGATTTAAATTATTGATTAATTAAACATCTCATTTGCATTTCTTATATTTCTATATAGGCAATGTTTTGGACAAGAATCTTTGATTACATATAAGGCAAGGCTTAGTTTTCCTTTTACAGCCAATGTATCCTTCATTACAAATACCATTTATATAAGAGGAAATTTAATTATTACATCTCATTCACATTCTCTGTCCTCATTCATTTTATTGGTTTCTTCATTTCCCTTCAAGCTCTCACTATGCTATTTGATGTAGTAGCGATGGATCCTCTCTTTTACTTAAGGAATGAGAGACAAATGATATTCCAACAGAGCAGTCAACAATGTATTCTTAGATATTGTTATCTTACTTTATCTCACCCACAAAGCAAAAAAGAGTTAAGGCTAGAAGATGGAGCATTCAAATTTCAAAGACCACATGTAACCTATAGTAATTGTTTCCATAAACATTTGCTTTATTAGCTAGGTCATAACTGCAGAAATCAATTTCAGAATGTTTAGCAGTTTTATCAGTGTTAAAACCCGGATCAAACTGTTGGTTGAGAATTAAAATGTGAATGCTTCCTTTTGTGGTTTAGTTCTCCTTCTGAACTCCCTTAGCTTTAAACCCTAAATATTTGTTCAAGGAAATATTGAACCAGTTGATAAAATTGTAGAATTGTTTGAATAGTCAGGTTTAACAACCCTGCCATTTTTTGATTCTTCTTTGTCATTTTCTTTCACTTCCAATTTTATTAGAGATACATATTGCTTAAGCGTGCAACCTTATTTTTTTGCAGAATTGATGTTGGCAATTGCCATTGGGTAGCATTAATCTCGTTTTGTGGGTTGATAACTAGACAATAGCCACTGAAGTGGAAGTCTGTTTGCACATTTTGAGCACACCATACTAATTTAAAAAAATGGAGCTAATGTATGGACCCAATGTTAAAAATGGCATTACAAATACTCATGGCTATTTTATCATCCAGGACCTTGAAGTTTGTACCTCAATTATGTGATTCAATTATCTTATTGATGTTAATTATTGCCCAAGATATTAATCATTGTTAGGAATAGTGATTGATTGATGTAAATTTTCATTGGCCATGGGAACTGTTCTATTCATCTTAATGTTGGTTATTAATTTGTCCAAAATTTATGTTATATTTTAATTTTATAGAATTTATTTTTTTTTTTTGTTATTTGCAGGTGAATGTGTAGGTTGGGCCCAAATATGCTATTGTGTACAGGTGAATGTGAAAATAAAAGCACATGAGTGCCATTTGCACAAGTTTATGTGTGGGTGGGGCCACAAATATTATTTTTTATAGGTGAATGTGTAAGTGGGTTCATGAACGCTATTTGCATAAGCCAATGTGTAGGTGGGGCCGTAAGTGCTAAATATACATTTGAATGCATTAGTGGGTCCCACACATGACATGTCCTAGGTGCATTTCCATTTAAATGCTCAACACTTGTTTGTTGTGTTATATGTGTTTCCAAATGGTTTTTGGGTCTTTTAACACTTATTTGTTGTGTTATATGTGTTTCTAAACGGTCTTTGGGTCTTTTCGCTTTTAAGAATATCTATAAAAAAATTGCAACCAAACGGTCTTTGGTCTTTGAAGATCTACCCATGAAAGTTTATCAACCTTTTAAGGTCTTGAGCTTTTGGAAGATCTTCTTAAAAAGATTTGCCAAACACCTCCTAAAAAGGATGAAAATTTTGATGATTGATTTTGATTTTAGCATATGATTGATAAAAAAAAATTAGATAACACTTGAAAGGCATTTGTATTTTTTCATATACTACTTAATGATTGATTAATGACAAATACTAAATTGTCACGTTTCAAAAGTTTAGATACTGGATTGTCACATTTTAAAGGTCGGCGACCAAATTGTCACTTATCAGCAATTTCCCTTAAGTTAATTTCGGTTATAAAAGGATAAAATTGGATTTTAAAATGTTATAATAGTATCTTAATGGTTGGTAGAGTTTGTTAGCTAAGGTAATTTCAAGAATTTTACAAATATTTTAAGAAATTTCGTCTTAATGCTTGATATTATGATATCAGTTGATTGATTATATTGTTATAACTTATAAGTTTTGTTTCTCTGGAATCATGTTGTATCACAGTCGATTTTAAAGGCAAACCGTCTTAAAACCGTTCATCTTTTAACGGTTGATGATACCTTCTGGTTTATGTGAAGAGAACGGTTTGATCACTCCTCTCATAATTAGAAGATACAGAACTGCTCAACCACGCCCTGCTACCGACTCCCTACTGCTGTGTGCCACAGCTTCAACCACAAACCAACAAGCAGCATAATCGAAGCTAGTGATACTGTGATAGGTTGCTCTCTCTCTCTCTCTTTCTCTCTCTCTCTCGATTATGATGTCTCTCAGTAATGGATTTATTCTCTTTTTGTTGTAATTTATCAGAAATATGTCTTCCCTGGGAACTTCGAAAGGAATCCTCGAGGTTGCGAAATTTGCTCTATATGTGTCAGTTCCTATTGTTCTAATGTACACTTTCGCCAACAACTCTGACAATCTCAAGAAAGTAATGGGGAATGTAAGCCCTCTTTCTTCTCTCTTATCAGTTTGTTATTATTTTTCTTGATAATCCAATTTAGAAATCGTTACAATCTAGGGCTTTGATTATCTTGATTTAGGTGCAGACACAGATTGCAGAACTTGCGACCATTAGGGAGTTTTAGTACATCAGTTTCTTTACAAATAATTTTATTTACACTCAGACGATTTAGACCTTTTCCCAACTCTTTGGGGTCAGATACTGAATTTTGTCCAGCCATTGTGCTCCGTCGAGGGCCATATTTTTCTGTCAAATTAAGTTGCACTCACATTCAAGAAAGTATGATTGCTGTTGCGGTTAAATGCCCTCAAATACTAAATATCGTTGAGGCTACTCAGTTCCTTGACGATTCTTGCAATACAAGCAAAGGAACCTCCTGTAGATGCCATTGAACTATGAAATGAAATGCTATCAGCCCCTTCCTAATCCAGTTCAGATCAGGTTTATGTTTTCTACCTTAAGCCCAAACCAATGTGTGAAAAGCACAATCCAATTGACATGAAATTAGGATGACTGGTAAGGTACAGGCAATGCTGTCTAAGTGAATAGAGAGTCAAGCAATCCTCAAGCTGGACAGTATATCGCCTAGCAATCCTCAAATTGTACCTGTATTGGATATTTTGTGGACAAATATTTGGTATGGACATAGTGAGAGTTGAAAATTTGCTCTTTAGGTAGCTATAGTCTTCCAACATAAGGGTTGAGGACAGGTACTAGAATGGGAAAATTCTGGTAGTTTTCTGAGGCTTATTGTCTTCATCTTTTTTCTCCCAGATTGGTAACAGAAACTTTATTGCCTAAAAATAGAAAATTACAAGAGTCATGTACAAGCAATACATAAAATATGTACAAGAATAAAAGCACTCCCCAGTCCTTACAGTAGACCCCAAATCACCCTGCCAATACCTTTTACATATAATCATTCTCCCAAACAAATAGATCCATAAAAAGTGGCTTCTTTGTACTCTTTGTCTAGCAAGGGTATCTGCTAGGCTGTCGGTGGATCTCTTAACCCAGATGAAACTCACAATCAAATCTCTTATCAAGTGTTGAATCTCTCTCAAAGTATTCCTGTATTTCCCTGGTCCTTCTTTGCTTTTATTCAGCCACCCCATTACCACCATAGGATCGCCTTCTATGACCAAGTTGTTGGACCTTAGATTTTTAGCCAATTTGATCCCTTTAAGGACTGGTAGAAGCTCCAATCTCATGAAGTCCCCATGCCCTATTGGCCCCAAGTATAAGCACAATAATGACCTTGGCTGTCCCTAAAAATGCACCCTACCCCAAACTGTCCTCTGTTGCCTAGGCTGCAACCATCAAAATTCATCTTAATCTTCCCTTGTGTTGGTGGTGACCACTCCCAAAGAACTCTATTTCCAACCAGAGGTGCTTGATTCACCACATGCCAACTTCTGATAATTTCTTTTGTCAAAAAATCTTCTAATAGAGCAAGAGAACTAAACACACAGAAATTAATTGTACAAGGGGGCTCAAAAGTGGTAATAGGTTGGCTGATGAAGCATGCAGAGGCTCTCTGGACATATAGCAATGAATTTAAGAGGATTAAATGGCTGACAAGGACTATGGCTGTGAGGGAATAAATGTTTTGGGCTAAACTGTAATATGCATGAGTGGGTGAAGCTACTTGGTTGTAAATTAAAGTAGAAATTATCTCCTTTGACCTCACTATCTTGTATATTTTTAAATTATAAAAAAATCTTACTTATTTTTTGTTTGAGTGGGACTATACTTGAACCATCACTGCCAGTTCCATTGGATGGATATCTATGCTTCTAGGAATCCAGGTCTGTAGTTGTCATCACACTTCTTGTGAGAATTCCATGCTTTGGTTACCCAGTTGAACAACTGGTACTTGTGCAGTTTCAATTGTATATTCCTCAGTCTACAAACTCACTATTGTCTAGGGAATTCTCTTGCAAAAAGTGGTATTATGTTGGGACTGATTATATTGACAAGTAGGGTGTCCTTTGGAGTTTCAATGGTGTCCAACAAAGTTGACTTCTTTATTCTTGTTGACTGGTAAGTTGATGCTGCACTATTTTCTTCTCGATATTATTATTATTTGTATGACATGTCTGGTTGACAAAACTGCTTGTTTGGGGAAATAACTTAAATCTTTTCCATCTTTGATAACTGGCTAACTGTACCAAAGATGGTAGTCCATTGTAAAAATTGAGGGATGCTCCCTTTGACACCAAATTTATTATGTGCAACCATTCCTATTAGAAGGTAAGTTTCATCATGTGTATCCCTGGTGTGTGTCAGGCTCCATTCTCTAGTCAATGGTTTTAGATTATCTTGATGATGGATCATGTACTCCTTTGCATCTATTATCATTCATTTGTTTGTTTCCAGATAGCCCTTTAAGAAGGCTTCAACTTGTTCAGTTGAGACCAAAGTCTTAACTGATTCCAATTATACCATGGAAAATACAAAAGATATTCACACTAAAGACCCTTTTGTATTACCTTGGGGTGTAAATGGTATCTGAAAATCCAAGTTTGAATTTGAGATTTGACATAACAACATAACATAATTGACTTGAACTTGGATATGACCTGATTTTATTCAATAAATATCCATATATATATATATATTATTTTAGGTAATAAAATAATTTTTTATCAATAACCGGAAAATTTCATTAATTAATGAAGAAGATACAGGTGATCATCCCAAAGAGAGAGAAACTCTCTTAACTCTCTTCAAAATGACAAAAATGTACAGCAATTACAGAACAACCCAAAAGAGTTGATCCCTTTCCACCCCTTGCTTTGCCAAAACATCAACAAAGGCATTTTGCACTCCTTTTAACCCACAGCAACTTGATCTAATATCTTGAGTTAAAAACTTAAACTTCCAGCTTTGAATCCCCTTCTATGATCAACCTTCTTATATTCAACTCCTTGGTTTTTGGATCCCTTCCATCACTGCCTAGATTTCTGCCCTCAAGGAGTCCCCCACATCTATTGGCCCCAAGTAAAGGGCAATAACTCTTCCCTCCTTATTTGAAAAAACACCTCCAATACCTGAAGTGCCTGGATTCCCCTCACTAGTACCATTGAAATTCATCTTAATAAACCCACTAGGAGGTGGGACCCAAGCAGGGCTTATAACAGCTCTTGGGAGAGAAGAATCAGCCACCTCCTTCCACTTTCTAAGCAAGCCATTTGTGGGAATGTCATCGAAGCTTCTCAAGGATTTAACCCAATGGATCACTCTGACAGTAATGGTTTCTAAGTTTCTTCTCTGCTCCTTTCCTTGTCTGAAAAAATTCTTTGATTCCTTTCTTCCCAAATTGTCCAGCATATTGCCACTCTTGTACACCTCCAAAGGGTTCTTCCCCTCTCTTTCTCCAGTTAACAAAGGAAGAATCAAACTGTTGTGTAGCCTAGCATTGTGGGCTTGGTCCTGTTTATATTATGTCATGACATTTACTTGTGTAACTTCCTTCCTGGGCTAAATGGGCCTGTGCCTACTTTGTTTTTTATGTTTTTCTTACTGCCTACCAATCAGGGACAGATTTTTCATTGTATCTCTTTCTTATTGCCCTAGTATAAAAGCTGTCTTGGAGGGCTGGAGATAGAGTGCCGCCCATAACCTCTTTTCTTTTATTCTCTTCTTTCTTCTATAGAACTGAATACAGACAAATACAGACATGGTATCAGAGCATTGATACTTCTTCACTGGTTCAAAATCTTATATACTGTTCTATCTTCTTCTATTATTTTTCGTTTTCTTTACTTAGGGTGTTAAAGAAACCATAGTTCTGCTTGTGGTGCTCTAAACCTAGTTGCTTTCTTGGGGGTTTTCCCTTGGGAGAAGATCCAAGGGAACCTAGAAGAGGTTTGATAATGCTCCAATAGGGCAAGACAAACTGTGAGTAGTCTCTGGATTACTAGATTAACTTGCAGTAAGCAGGTTAAGATTTTGAACTGCTGGAAGGTGCAGTCCTTTCAGATATCTTTGTGGAAGATTTTTTATGTTCGGTTAGAGGCTTCCATCAGACTGGGAGTGAAGTACAGGTTGGTGCCCTCTACTTCAAGTTTTTAGAAGCTGAGCAGTGTCTGGTTGCAGACCAGGTGTTTGTCTTGTGTTGCAGCCCAAGTTCCTCTATTTTTGTCCTTCTGTTTTGTGTTGGAGTATTCTCATCTACAGGCCGGTAGTACTGGTTGTTCTCTGCTGTTTTTTGGGTGAAATTTCACATCAGAAACAGTTCATTATGTCCTCAAACTCTAGTGAGGTAACCTCCAAGGAAAGTCATCCAAGTGAAAGCTTATTCAACATGGAGAACACTAACTTCCCAAATCTTCAGATCACTAATGTGAAACTAGATGAATACAACTTCAAGGAGTGGTTCATTTTTGCAAAACTTCACATCACAAGCTGTGGTTTACTAGGGTACATTAATGGACAAGTCAAAGAACCTAAGAAGGAAGAACCTACATATGGAACTTGGACAGAAAAAAAAGCACTTGTTATGACATGGCTGTTATCTTCCATGACACCAAAGATTGCTAGGACAGTCCAACACTACCCTACAGCTCATAAGATTTGGGAGAAAGTATCTACCATATATGGACAAAGGAAAAATAATGCAAGAATTTTAGACTGATACAAGACATTGCAGCCTTGACTCAAGGAAGTTTATCAGTTGCAACCTACTTTTCTACTCTTGAGGGACTTTGGGAAGAGCTTGATCATCATCTTGTTCTTGATTGGAAGAATTCTGAGGACCAAGAAATGCACCAAAAGCAAACTGAGGAAATGAGAGTGTTCAGATTTCTTGCTAGACTTAACTCTTCTTATGAGAGCATCAGTTCTCAGATCTTGGGGAGAGATGAACTTCCTTCATTGCAGCATGTTTACTACTTAATTAGAAATGAGGAGATCCGGAGAAAATAAATGAAGGTAGAAGCCCCTCCACAGTGGGTGAACATTCAGCCCTTGTTTCAGCTACACAAAAAGGAGGGAAAGGGGGAGATAAAAGAAATCTGAAGTGCTCTCACTGTGGGGGAGAGACATACCAAAGATACCTGTTGGATCTTGCATCCTCACCTTAAACCAGCAGCTCTTAGGAAGGAAGAAAAAGCTAAATAAAGGTCCAGGACCTTATGGACATGTGGCAAGTTCAAATCTAGTGGATGGAGTGCAAAAGCCTATCACCTTGAATGCTTCTTCGTGTGTGGGACAGACCACTACTTCCCCAAGTAGCTTCCTTGAATTTACAGCAGAAGAGGTAGACATTCTAAACCGGGCTATGGCTCGATTGAAACAATCCACTATTCCTTCCTCATCCTTTGCCAAGATAGGTATGATTTCTGCCCTTAGTGCTATTCAGCCTCATTCGAATTTGGGTGATTGACTCGGGTGCCTCTGGACATATGACAAACAATTCCTCTTATTTCTCATCTTATCATCTTGGTTCTGGGCAAGATAAAGTGAGAGTTGATGATGGTTCTCCTTTCCTTATTCATGAAAAAGGGGATATCCAACTTGGAAAGAATCTTCCTCTTAAATCTATTTTCATGTTCCAAACTTTACTGCAAATTTGCTTTCAATATCTAAAATCACTAAAGCCTTGGATTGTATTGTGACCTTTTTCCCTACACATTGTATTTCTAGGATTGGATAACAAGGCAAACGATTGGGAGTGGTCATGAGGCTGGTGGTCTCTACTACCTCAATGAAGATATCAGTTCAGCTCATCAAGCTTCAACAAGTCACATTGGGGAATGCAAGGAGTCTAGTGCTACCATCTATCTTTGGCATGCTAGATTGGGTCATTTGTCGTTTACCTTGTTAAGAGTCTTGTTTCTAGAATTGTTTTGAAAGGTGTCAATTGAGAGTCTGTTTTGTGAAGTGTGTTAGTTGTCTAAATATTGTAGAACAAGTTATCCCAGCTCTAATAATGAAGTTAATGCTCCTTTTAATTTGGTTCATTCTGATGTGTGGGGTCCTTCACCCATTACTTCTTTGGATGGTTATCGTTACTTTATCAGTTTTATTGACCACTTTACAAAATGTACTTGGATTTAATTGATGAAAGGAAGAGAGGAAGTACCTAGAATCACCATGGTTTTCTATAAAATGATTGGGACTCAGTTTGGGAAAAAGATTAAACAATTTCATTCTGATAATGTAGGAGAATAGTTCAAGAATTCTCTAAATGTGTTTTTTGAAGATGAGGGAACATTGCATCAGTCCTCTTGCAGCTTCACTCCACAACATAATGGAGTTGCAAAGAGGAAAAATAGACATCTATTTGAAACTTCTCGTGCTCTCTTGTTTCGAAATAAGGTGCCAAAGAAATTCTGGTCTCATGCTGTTCTCACTGCATCTTATCTCATAAACAGGATGCCATCTAAAGTTTTGGGTATGAAGGCTCCTTTTTCTCTTTTGTGTCCAAATCAACTTGCCTTTTCCTTACCCCCAAAGGTCTTTGGTTGTGTTTGTTTCATTCATATCAAGGATCCTAAAAGGACAAAGCTGGATCCAAAGGCAATCCAGGGGGGTGTTTTTAGGCTATTCTCCTACACAGAAGGGATACAAGTGTCTAGATCTAGTTACTGGGAGGAAGCTCATTACAAAATACGCCACCTTTCATGAGCCTCAGTCCTTTTTTGACCCTTAGAATCCTCTTTAGGGGGAGACTAATGGGGTGGAAGAGACTTCCTTGGGGGTTAATCCTTTTGTTCCTGCTCTTCCTCTTCTAATTTCTCTTTCTGATCTAGTTTCTTCTGAACCTACTGAGTCTACTTGTTCGGTTGATGAAGAAGCCACTGCTCCTAACCACTGTGATGAAGAAGCCAAAGAAGCTACTACTCCTAACCATTGTGATGTAAGTGTTTACCGAAGGAGAAGAAAGAGAGAATTGCAACCAATTGGATGCCCTTGGAGCCGATCAAGGTATGGTTCCTCCCACTACATCCACTAGTCTTGATCCTGGTCTTCCCATTGCTTTGCGGAAACTAGTTCGATCCTGCACTCTCCATCCTATAAATAGATGTCTTGTATTCTCATCTGTCTCCTACCTATCACTCTTTTGTTTGTGCATTGTCTTCTGTTTCTACTCCTAGATTCTCAGAGGCTGTTGTTGACCCCAAATGGAAGGAAGCTATGGATAAAGAAATGAATGCATTATTGAAAGCAAGCACTTGGGAGATAGTGGATCTACCAGATGGGAAGAACACTGTGGGGGTGTAAGTGGGTTTACACAATTAAACATAGAGCAGATGGCACTATTGAAAGATATAAGGCTAGATTGGTTGCAAAAGGGTTCACCAAAAGGGAAGGTATTGATTACAAGGAGACTTATGCTCCAGTTGCCAAATTAAATACAATCAGTGTTACTTTCTTTAGCAACAAACTTTTCCTGGGAACTCCATCAATTGAATGTTAAGAATGCCTTCCTAAATGGAGACTTGCAGGAAGAAGTGTATATGGACCCTCCTCTAGGATACAACACGAGAGAAAAGGTGTGTAAACTAAAAAGGGCCTTGAATGGGCTCAAACAATCCCCAAGAGCATGGTTTGAGAGATTGTGTGTAGCAATGAAGGAAATAGGGTACAAACAAGGTGGTGCAGATCATACATTGTTTTAGAAGAGGGATGGTGAAAAGTTGACAACTCTAATTGTCTATGTTGATAATATTGTGGTTACTGGAAATGGTGCAAAGGAAATTATGGAATTAAAAGGTTTCTTAGCCTCAGAATTTGAAACCAAGGATCTAGGGCACTTGAGATATTTCTTGGGAATAGAAGTGGCTAGATCCAAGGAAGGGATTTACATCTGTCAGAGAAAGTATGCTCTTGGCTTGCTGAAGGAGATTGGGAAATTAGGAATCAGACCTACCGACACTCCCATAGAGCAAAATCATGGATTGCAAGAAGGTGATGGGGAACCTTATCCTGACAAAGAAAGATATCAACGGTTGCTTGGAAAACTATTGTATCTATCTCTCACTAGGCCGGATATTGCATATTCAATCCATGTAGTAAGCCAATTCATGCATGCTCCACAAATCTCACATATGGAAGCAATAGAGAGAATCTTGAGATATCTCAAGTCATGTCCCGAGAAAGGGTTACTATTTAAGAAGCATGACAGAATAGAAGTTGAAGCATTCACAGATGCTGATTGGGCTAGTTCCCATGGAGAAAGGACATCTACATTAGGATATTGCACCTTTGTGGGTGGAAATTTAGTCACGTGGAGAAGCAAGAAACAAGCTGTTGTGGCAAGATCAAGTGCTGAAGCTGAACATAGAGCCATGACTCATGGTGTTGCTGAACTTTTTTGGCTGTGAATCCTCCTAAAGGAATTGGGGATAGATATAACTGGACCACTCAAGCTCTATTGTGACAATTAAGCTGCAATTAACATTGCAAATAACTCAGTCCAGCATGATAGAACGAAGCATATTGAGATAGATAGGAATTTTGTATGTGAAAGGATTGTCTCTGGAGAACTTTGTATTCCCTACATGCCATCAACAAAACAGCTAACTGATGTTTTCAGTAAAGGACTTAAAATCCAGATTTATGGAGCTGTTATGCAAGCTAGGCATGATAGATATCTATGCTCAACTTGAGGGGGAGTGTTGTGTAGCCTGGCATTATTGTGGGCATGGGCTTGTTTATGTTATGTCATGACATTTACTTGTGTAACTTTCTTCCTAGGCTAAATGGGTCTGGGCCTACTTTGTTTTTTATGTTTTTCTTACTGCCTACTAATCATGGGCAGACTTGTCATTGTATCTCTTTTTTATTGCCTAGTATAAAAGCTATCTTGGAGGGTTGGAGATAGAGTGTCAACCCATTTCTTCTAGACCTCTTTTATTCTATTCTTTTCTTCTATAGAACTGAATACAGACAAATACAAACACAAACAAGCCTTGAACATTTGACGGGGGGTTCCACCTGCACCCAAACAAAGAGAAAAACCATTCTCAAATAGAAAGAGTAGAAGGGCAGGAAATTAATACGTGGTAGCTAGTCCTACCATTAGCCTAAGGGCAAGAAATTAATAAGTGGTATCTAGTCTCACCCAACGTTTTTGAACCGTCGTTGACCCGGACGGTCGGACCGTTCGGCCCGGGAACCGTCCAGGCAATCGGTTCCGTTTTACCCAAAACCCGGAGTCTGGTAAAAAACCGTTGAAAAAGTCAACAAACCATTGACTCGGGTGGTCAAACCGTTGACCCGTTCAACGGTTTTGACCGTTTTTTATTTTTTAATTATTTTTAATTTTGCTGTCAGAACGGGCTGTTCGTTTGAACTGGACGGTCGGACCGTTGACCCGGAAACCGGTGCCCAGAAAGGTTCTGTTTTCGGGTCATTTTTTAAAACGTTGGTCTCACCATTAGCCTTACAAAGGATGCACCAATTTATTAAAAGAAAGAAGCGTACAAGGAAGGTGACGAAAATTCACCCGAGAGAAGAACCTCAACACCCACATAAAACAAACACCCAAATAAAGCAACAAAACTAAAATGAGCCCTCTCTTGAACAGACAGAACCTCTACTTAACTCTTTTTGAACAAAACTTCCAACCAAAGGTTTTTTTGTGTGAGAAATAATACTTTTTTTAAGTATTGCTTAGGTGTAAAGGCAACGTTTTAAAAAACGACTTAGAAACGGAACCGTTCTGGGCACCAGTTTCCGGGTCAACGGTCCGACCGTCCGGTTTGAACGGACGACCGGTTCTGACAGCAAAATTAGAAGTAATTAAAAAATAATTAAAAAAATAAAAAACGGTCAAAAACCGTTGAACGGGTCGACGGCTCGACCGCCCGGGTCAACTGTTTGTTGACTTTTTCAACGGTTTTTGACCAGATTCTGGGTTTTGGGTAAAACGGAACCGGTTGCCTGGACGGTTCCCGGGCCGAACGGTCTGTCTGTCCGGGTCAACGGCGGTTCGAAAACATTGTGTAAAGGTTTTAATGTTCACTTTTTTCATGAAGTTGGGTGCATGGTTCAAAGTATTGATACGCCTCTGTGTATCGGTAGAGGCATATCGGTACTTAGATAAAAGAGGAAATGTTTTTTTTTCAAAATTTGGTTTTTAGGTAGATATTTTAACATAATTTTTATTAAAAAGGAGTGGGGTCCTGAAATACCTATAAGCAGGCGTTTCGGACCCCAAAAGATACGATACGATACGCTTGATACGGGGCATATCCTATAGATACTTTGAACCTTGGTTGGGTGGAAGCTTTGTTCAGAAGGAATTGAGTGGAGGTTTTGTTTGTTCAGAGGTGGTTCATTTTAGCTTTGTTGTTTTGTTTAGGTGTTTGTTTTATGTGGGTGTTGGAGTTTGTGTTTTCCAGGTTAAAAGGAGGTATTTTTGGTTGGGGCCTATCAAGGTTACATGTCAGGTCAAAACATTGGAAGCAGTTGCACCTTTCACAGCTGATGATATCTTGAGAAATTGGCAGCTCGTGGTTTCCTCCTAAATGACAACACATACTTATTTTATTGCTTGGTGTCCTCCAACTCCAAACACAATTAGATGAACTTCGATGGATGATGCCTAAAAATCCATTTTTATTGGAAGTAGGGATAGAGTTTAGAAATTCAAGGGAACATGGGCTGTAATATGGGCTGTACTACTGTTGTTGCAGTGTTTTCAGGTCAAGGGGGCATGGGAGATTTTTCAGGGCAGAAATTATTGCAGTAATTCAAGGAGTACAGATAGCTAAATAAATGAATTTGGAAAAGTTGGTCATTGAAGGAGACTCCAAGGTCCAAACTAGTAGTAGGATGGTTAAAGAAGCCAGATTCTGCAATTTGGAATTACAGGGGTGAGACAAAGAAGTTTAAATTGCTAACTAATAGCATGACCTTAAGGGTTCAATGGATTAGAAATCGGATAATGGGGTGGTGGATACTCTAGACAAGCAAGGGACAAATAGGGATCACTGGGCTCAGTTGTAGCTTGCTTTGTAATCTAATGTTTTAAAGTTGTCAGAGGTTGCATCTTGTTCCTCTCCTTGGGATGCTTCTCATATATTATAGTCTAATGTTTGAGGTCGGCAAAATCTCTGAATCTCAGAGATATATTGGTTAAGGGGGATCCACAATACTTGTAATTGGATAACAAGGAACTATGCAGGCGCTTGGAATATAGAATTTTGATGAGAGAAATTAGTGAGTTAATGTTGTAATTAAGGGCATTATACAATTGGATATCAAGAACCGCTAATACTTTAGCAGATGGGCTTCTAAAATAACCCTATGGAAACCAGACATATCGAGGATTAGTATGGATGGGTGGAAATTTGTAAATCTGTAGAAGGAAGCAATTGAAATGGAATGAGTGGCTAGCCGAGGCTAGCTTCCTATAAGGGGTGCGCAACACTTCACTGCACACATTTTATTTATACATCAGTAAAATTTTAATTATTGCTAAAAAAGAAGGATGAATTGGAACATATACTCAGGGCATCTGTCTTTTCTTCTTATTCCTATCTGCAAAAGCTTAGACCATCATTTTAAGCCTCTATACTTTTTGTTTTCAATACTGTAGTGTTATTCAATGTTTTCTTCAGAAGTGCAATCTGAAAAAGGTTTGCTTTTGTTTATCCACCTTTATATTCCAAGACAAATTTCAAAGCAGAAATGGTATCCAATTTTGATGTACAGGTAGAGGACTCTACAAATTTCAGATCTTGTGGTGGGGTTTGTGGGTAAGGGAACGGCTTTGGGTGGTCAGTGATGAAAATTAAGGATGGAGAAACAAGTAGACAATTTGCTTTCCACCAAAGAATGAGCAAGAGATTAGAAAGAAAGAGAACCCTTTCTATTAAACAGTAATTAGATTGATCACTTGGAAGAAGAAACAGGTGAGAGTGGAATAAAAGGGAAGAAATCCTAGTAACAACCAGAATTTACTAAACCAATCTTTATTTCATCAAAGCAATCCCCCTTTTTCAATTATAGTGACCATTTATAGACTCAATGGATTTTTTTTTGTGTGTGTGCGGGGGGGTAAAGAGACTCAACATAAGAATTTGGATGTCCCTTTTCACACTCCTAATTGGACTCATAAAATCTGACCCAAAACTAGTACCAACTTGTCATAGGGCTGATCATCGAGGCCCCATGCAATGCTCAAATGTGTCGAGAAAGCCTGCGAAACTAAGCAACAAGGCAACAATAATGGCACACAAATTAGTAAAAAGGCTCTTTGTATTGCATTAACGATAGCAAGCACAAGCACACAAGTTTGTGTCAAGGGGACCTCATGCATAACCTTTACATGGTATTGACACCACTGCACCACTCAACTACCTACCTCCCCTCAAAGAGTAAGTTAAGTTTTTGGGGGAGTGACAAAAGGAAATATCACTGGTGGTGAAAAATCATACTGATAATTACAATAATGCCATTGGCATTCCCCCCATACAAAATACATACATTGCCCCACCCAAGACACACCTAAAGACACTCGAATCCCCCACTCAATTCAGTCTTTGTTTTCAAAGGCTGGCTTTTACTAGCTACTTGGATCTGTTGTTGATGAAGGAGGATTCTTCAACTGCTCTGCAAATTGTCTCTTCCAAGGCCCAAGCATTTGCTTGGATGGTAGGCTGGTGATTGCTCCTTTGGCTGGGAAATCATATGGCTATGTTCGGGGTTAAGTCCTTTCCAGGCCACTTCAAGGTAAGACATGGGGTGTTTTGGCTTGGTTGAGGGAAACTTTGGAGCTAGGTTTAGGTCAAAATGAGTTTTTGGATTGAGGGGACATTGGTTCCCATGATGTCTTCATTGCTTGGTTGTGGTCCCTATTTTGGGTGGTTGGCACTCTCCCTTGTTGGCTTGGTAGTAGATGGCCTGAGGTCTTCTTGATGTCTTCATCGCTGGGTATTTGTTACACTGACACTAGTGCCGGAACGACTTTGGTAGAGACTGCTTCTTGATGATGACTTCTTGGTCCGTTCTTGTGTTGGTGTGAGATGCTAGAGTGTAGGTCTTCTTGGTTGCTAGCATGGCATTGGCATTGGGGGTGTCCTCTTCTTGGCACAATTGTAGGGCTGAAACTTGCTTCCCGTGTACCTTGACTACAGTTGTCACAAGGATCATGCAAGGGGAGCACTTGTACAGGATAAGTAGGCTATCAATGTGTGGCACAAGGGCTGTTTCTGCCTGTGTTAGAAACTCCATTCTGAGGACAACTTGGAAACCATCCAAGGGTACCACAGATAAGTTGATGCTTCCCTTCCATAGCCCTAATGAGCTCTACTCCACGAGCCATTCTACTGCCTTGGCGCCAAAGTTGATTGCTTTGATTCACCCTCCTGTTTAGATGTAGCCAAGTTAAGTCACCTGGCCTTGGCAAGTGAAATGAAATTATGTGTTGCACTTGTGTCTACCAAGGCTTGAGTTGACCTCCCGCTAAAGGTAATATCAACATATTTGAGCCCCTTGTGGGCCTTGTTAGGCTGATTAGGTGTGGCCTCTTTCTTTACCATGGCATTAAGTAGTTGGAGGGCGCCAACCCTTGGTGCTGGATCAGGCCTGTCCTCATTGCTTTGTTCATCATCACTGAGCTTGCCGATGAGGGCATTGAGCTTCTTCCTTGTAGGGTGGTCTCTTTTCCAGTGCATCCCATTGCAAATGAAGCATGGTTGTGAAGAGGTAGTCAGCCTCTTGTACTTGTAAGTGTTGTAGTCTCCTTGTGGCTTCTTCCCTTTCTAATTCTCGACTGGCTTGTTGTAGTGGGGCTGCTTCTCTCGTGAGGGGTTTGATTGTTTGTCTCCCCCACTCAAGTCCGAGGCATGCGGGCTTGGGGGCTTTTCATCATTTGATAGTCTCATGTCAGTGAGTTGTTCGGCTATGGCCATGGCTGATGCAAGATCTTGAACATTTCGTTGTTGAAGTTCTATCTCCACCCATGGTTGTAAACCGTCCATGAAATTGAAGAGCAAGTCCTTATCTAACATGTCTGTGATCTTGAGTGTGAGGGCTGAAAATTCCATAGCACATTCATGGAATGAGTTCTTGTGTCGAAGTCTTTTCAGATTTTGTGGGCCAGGTATTCTACGTTCTCCGGGTAGAATTGTTTGTTTAATTCTCTTTTGAATTCAGCCCAAATGTTAATGGTGCACATGTCACGCTCAGATTCCTGCACCACCATAGCATAGCAACATCAACTAAATACATAGATGTAGTTGTAGTGTGAATTCTGGTCCTTTCTTCATTAAGGTTTGTTGCTGAGAAGTATTGTTCCATATGCCACAAGAAGTTGTCAAGCTGATGTGCATCGTGAGTGCCTGAGTAGGTAGTTGGCTCCCAAATCTTAATGTGAGCAGGAGTGAATGCCGTTGTGGAAATTGTCGAATTGGCAATTGCTCTCTTTAAGAAGTTATACTCCTCCCTAATCTCATCTAGTTGAGCTTGCATGCTGGCTGAGGTGCACATGGCTGACTTCACAGCTGCCCATTCTTCTTTCATTGCATCAAGTTGGGCATGGATGGCTAAGGATGTGGACATGGTTCTCTTCCACCTTGCCCATTCATTTTTCATCTCCTCAAGCTGCGCTTGAAATTTGTCATGCGTGTCTTGAATATTTGTTTGAGAGGAGCTTGCTTATTGCTGATGTAAGGTGCTCAAGACCTCCTTGCGGGTTCCATTCATCCAGGGCACCATTTAAGCGCCCCTCTAACTCCACCATCGCGGACTCGACTGCTTCCATGGTGAGGTGAATCTCCTCCACTCGATCACGTGTCTCACCCATTGTTACTTCACAACGTAGCATGCGGGTGTTGATGTTAGCAAGCCTATTTGTGGATTTCTCGCGCTTGCTGGATTTTGATGCTCGGCCCTTTGGGGCCTTGTCTCTTGCCAGGGTTGTCTTCAAGTGCATCACTAGCCTCATGGGTGTGGGAGAGTCCTTGCTGTATCTCTTCCTCAAGGTCCTAGGTGTTCTTCATAGTGTTGCTACCGTCAAGGGTCGAATGCTTGGTCCACGGCGTGTAGGTGAGCTCTTGCTCTGATACCAACTGTTATGGGACTGATTGTTGAGGCCCCGTGTGGCACTCGAATGTGTCGAGAAAGCCTATGAAACAAAGCAACAAGCAACAAAGGCAACAATAATGGCACACAGATTAGTAAAATGGCTCTTTGTATTGCATTAAAGAGGGTAAGCACAAGCACACAAGTTTGTATCGAGGGGACCTCATGCTTAACCTTTACATAGTATTGGCACCACTCAACTACCTACCTCCCCTCAAAGAGTAAGTTAAGCTTTTGGGGGAGTGACAGAAGGAAACATCACTTAGTGGTGAAAAATCATATTGATAATTACAATAATGCCATTGGCATTCCCCCCATACAAAATACATACATTGCCCCACCCAAGACACATCCAAAGACACTCGGATGGCATGTTGCAGGCACGAAAGATGGCTTTTGATGGTGCGGTGAAGAGTTCACTTATGACAAACTGTTTTAGAACTAAGACAAACCTGTAGCCTGTAGGTAAGCTATAAGGACAATGAAATAAGGACTCTTAACTCCTAACAACAATAATGACACTTGCTAATCCTATTAAAGCTAACTTAATGTAAAGACACTAAATTACAAAGACCCCCCTGTACTATGGGGTCAGTGACAAATTCCTCCCTATAATTTGTGACAAAGACCCCCTGACTGTTAAGTCAGCTAATGGAAGGTGCAAAATTATGAAAATGCCATCACAATTCAAGGGACGTGAAATTAACTTTTCAAAATGATGAAAATGGGCAAAGCCATTCCCCCATTTGTCTTTTCCTCGTCCATTTTCTAATTTTCTCCTAAACCTTGACCTATACAAGTATACCATCGGCGAACCATTTGACAAGAACTCTACATCGCTCTTTGCTGGAAGTTGTTGCCACTATCTTATTGTCGAAGAGCTGTCTGGTACATTGTCACCATATACAGAAGAATCTTCAATGATACCAAAAAAATCATGCCAACTATTTTAACCATATGAGAACCGATATTTTCAAAAATTGTTGGGTTATCATCAAAGTGTAAATGAAATGGTAAAATCATTCGAACAAATAACAAAAGGGCAGTTTTGGGATTTAAAAAGCTTTGAACAGACAAATGAGAATCTTTTCTGAAGTTAATTGACAGAACACTAACATAGGGGGTCTTTGTTGCAATGTGAAAGTTTGGGTATCTTTGGCACAAATGGAAGTACAGGGCTGTGTTTGTCACTGACCCCATAGTACAAGAGGGTCTTTGTAATTTACTCTTATTAAAAATAGTAAATCCAATTTTACTATAAATAGCAACTATGAGAATTACTAAAAATGGTAAGTCTGAAAGTTACCATAAATAGTAATTTTGAAATAAAATTTTTAGGAAGCAGAACCCTATTCCTAATACAACTATAACTAGAAAAGAAATTCAAAATCACCAGATTGCAGAGTCCTGAGATGCATTCCTCTCAGATTGCTATGAGGTAAATGGTAGCTCTGTAATCTGATGCCCTACATTTAGAAGGAATTTTCAAGATTGGGAAATTGACAACTCCGAATTTCTGGAGCTGATTTCCATTCATACCCTGAATCTGCTTGTAGAGGATATCTGGGCTTGGAGTTGGAGTCCAGATGGCATGTTTTCTGTCAAATTTTTTGTTAGCCACCTGTCTAACCACATGCCAGAAGACTCGGGTCCCCTAGGAGTTGGGGATTCCATCCGGGCAGTGCTATTAGCTGCTATACAAGGGGTGCAACTTGCAAACTAGCTGGGGGTACAACATCTAGTAACTGAAGGAGATTCCAAAGTGGTGGTGGGCTGGTTGAAAAATCCTGAAGATGCTATATGGCGCTACAAGAATGAAATGAAGAAATTCAGTTGGTTGACAAGGAATATGATAGTCTCTTTACAGTGGGTGGGGAGATCAGCAAATACTTTGTCCGATGTCTTAGCTAAGCAAGGGGTAAATCGGGAAGAATTGTTTTGGGCTCAGCTGTGATTTCTGTTTTTCTTTCCTAGTTTTACTTGTAAGATTCAAAGAGGGGCTGCACCTCGTGCCTCTCCCTGGGATGTTGTATGAATTCACAATCTAAATCAGTTTTTGATCTAATAAATCTTACTATTATTCATCAAAAAAAAAAAAAAATGGAATCCAATAGCCCCTTCAAAGGTTTATGCTTTGGTTTGGGCTGCATCCCTAGACAGATGCTTAACTTAGACTCACCTGTCAAAAAGAGGAGTGCAGCTTCAAGATTTGTTATGTGTTCTATGTGGGCAAAAGTTGGAAGACAGTAGTCATCTGTTTCTCCATTGTTCTGTCTCGACAATGATCTGGAACCATTTCTTTTCAGCTCTGGGTATTAGCTGGGTTATGCCAAGCACTGTGAAGGATCTGCTGAGTTGCTGGGAATTGCAGGGGCTGTCAAAGCTTGCAAGAAACATATGGGGGACCATTCCGACTGCTGTAATCAGTACTATATTGAGGGAAACAAAAGATTTTTCCAAAGCAAATCCAACAACACAGAAGATCTAATTGCATTTACTTTTGGAAAGCTTCTGTCTCAGGTCTCGGCTGTAAAGGGGCACCAGGTCATTCAACTTGGGGCTAGGCTGTACTCTAGGAACTTCTGGAATTTGTAATGGATATGGATCTCTGGGGTCCCTGCCCAAAAGATGTTTTTTGGGGGACCCTCTTGAATCATTATTCCTGATTTATTAAAATTTTACCTTCCATCTAAAAAAAAAAATTCAAAATCTGATTTGTTTCTCCATAGATTCTTTTCTTGCTTATGTCTCTGCATCAAGTTCACTCCATCCACTGTATCTGGCGAAGAATCTGATGCCTTTATGAAGTCAAGTTGTTCTGTAGGGTTAGATCTTTAGAATTAATCAGCCTATTTCAGCTCCATCAAGTGCCAAGCCTTACAGCCCAACTACGCCTATGTTCTAGTTGTTGGATATTCTATCTTCCCTTCAAGTGAGCTTTAAACCCTCAAAGACATTCCTGAAGAAATCTAAATGATAGGAAGAGAGGACAAGAGCAGAAGGGACTTGGAAAAGGAACTTTGCATAAAGCAGAGACAATTGGAACTTGATCGATAGATTGCATTATTATTTTATTTTGTTTTTTCGGGGGGTGGGAGAAGGGTGGTCTACAATGTGAATCTACATTTACTGAAGTCATTTGTAAGAACTTAGGAGTTAGAAGTGGTTCCAGTAGGTGATAAAATGAGAGAAAGTAGACTCAGATGGTTTGGTCATGGGCATAAAAGATCATCAACTGAACCCAGAAGTGATTTATTACAATTTCAAGGGGCTAGTAAGAAATGATTTGAGGGTCAATAATTTAACAATGGATACAGCATTAATTTAACCATATAGCTGACCCCATATGGTTGGGATAAGGCTCGGAGGAGAATGATGATGATCCATCCAGAGGATACAATCTAATGGTTGTGAGAATTGTAAAAAGTTCTAGATATTTATCTTGCTGGATTCTCAAAAACTTGATAGGATATTTTATACAGAAGTGTTGTATGACTCAGACCATACTAAAAACTGGAATGACCCAGGGTCCCAGTTTTACTGGTTAATCAGTTCTGCTTGTAAAAAACCCATCAAAACCATCATTTAACTGGGACCTGGAAAGGCCACTGGTTCCCGGTTTTCACAATCTGACTGCCCAGTCCGGGCTGTCTTACAACACTGTTGTATACTCTAAAGCAACAAAGATTGCTCTAGGACATACATGTGTAACAATGTACAGGAAAGGGTATTAAACCTCTAAAAATGCGCTGCTTAGGTTTGTAGTCTGTGACACAAGGCTCTTGTATGTGTCATCCTTGAGTAAAATGTTATATTTACCACCCTCAGTAGCCATCAAAGAAGCCTTGTGTCATCCTTGAGTAAAATGTTATATTTCCTACACAGGTGCTGAATGAAATTACCACCCTCATGCAACCCATCTTACCTTTTCTTTTCCTTTTTTTGTAGAAGGCATGTAACCTGTCTTACCATGAAGCACATTTTCTTCTTTAGATTTGGAGAAACTTGGTTTGTTATTTTAAAACATTTTCTTCTTTTCTTTTGGTGCTCAGCGCTCTTATGTGGTATATCCCCCAGAAGGTCCTCGTCCACCATCACCAGAAGAACTTAGGGAAATGGCTAGAGAGATGGCTCGCAAGAACAATATACGCTAGTGGATTTATATGGGATTCTACGGTGTAAGTGATTCGTGCAGTTGAATAGTGGCCGTGTTTCTTGTTTTGTATCTAAGGACAGTCCCAAATACATTCTGGATTATAGTTCAAAAATAAATCACTTAAACTGCAGATTGTCTAGCCATAACTTGCATTTGAAAATGAACATTGGAAATACATGTACTTCATAAAATAATTTCATAGAAAATGTTAATAATGGAGATTTCCTCAGATTCATAACAAGGCCTTGAATAAAAGAGAATGTGCCTTCCATACTCTCTGAAAAGAAATAGGTTTGAGAGCTTTGTTCTCGCTTATGAAGATCAAGCTTTGATTCTTTGAAAGTCTTAATTCTCTCCCAAATTCGCAGTATTTCATGTATCGCCGACCGACCCTGAAAACTGATATATACGTGCTGATATTTTTGTCTGGTAAAAAACCTTGCTGGTTGTATTAGATACCAGGGATCAAATTTTGCCTTTTTATGGAGTTTAGGGGGCTTTAAAAATGGTAAATTGGCCTTCAATAAAAAAGAATACACATCAATCTTTAATAAATTTCTGCACCAATCTAAAAAAGCCTTCAATTATCAAAAATCTGGGCTTTCAAAAAATAATTATCAAAAATCTGAAAAATGTAGCAATTCTGTTATCATGCATCCTTTTGGTAGGTATTTGGTTGAGAGTTGAGATATGTCAATGAATTTAGAATCAAGTTTCTGCACTTAAAGTGAATAGTTTTATCACTATTTTTGCATAGATTCTAAAAATAAGGAGATGGGATTTGATGCCAGATTGCCAGCAAAAGGCTGCACACATACAGAAGATGTTCCATATGTGCCGTTGGATGTTGTGCTTGCTTTTTGTTGACAAAGATCCAAGCTCAAAATTAATTACTCACTTCAAGTGGTGTAGGGCCTATATTACTGATTATCAACCTTTCTCTAGAAAGGGGGTTAAGCCCATCCCTCAAACTCATAACCCCCCAATGTTCCATATGTGCCGTTGGATGTTGTGCTTGCTTTTTGTTGACAAAGATCCAAGCTCAAAAATAATTACTCACTTCAAGTGGTGTAGGGCCTATATTACTGATTATCAACCTTTCTTTAGAAAGGGGGTTAAGCCCATCCCTCAAACTCATAACCCCCTAACCCTGGTGGCAATGGGATTTTAATCTTAGGTGTGGGCTACAATTAGCCAGAGATCCTACCAACTGAGTCACTATCAGTATGCATCAACGCTTTTATTTTAATTTCCTAATTTAAATACAAACTCACTATTGCGGTTGAAACCCGAGAAACAAATAAAAGGGAGGGAGGAGTTCGGGAATTGGACAATCTAAGGAGGTTGTACAAACCAAGCTGCTCTTGAAGGCATCAACAAGAAAGAGAATCCCAAGGTGTGTCCCTAGGGAAAAGCTCTCTGATGCTTAAGCTAGTAAGTAAGAAAAGGGTCGTTCGACCTAGCAAAGGAGGCTAGGTTGGCGAAGGAACGTAAAGAACAAGGTGATAGTTGAGAGAGTGCTATGATGTTCACATATTTTCTTAGGGGGTGTCTCACCTATTTAAAGAAGTGGTATTGTGCTCCTCGTGTCCCAGTGGACCCAGTCTTGTTGGGAGATCGTTGCCATGCCTGGTCTGAGCTTCTCACAAATTCTCCTTATTGAGGTCTAGGCATGCTAGGTGCATTTAGGTGAGACCAACTGGTTGGACTGGCACCCGGCCAATTTAGGTCATTGGCAAGTACTTTGAGCGTTCCACTTAGGGATACATGGTGGTTCATTATTGAGCCATGCAAATGGGCCGCATCTCTTGCCCCCACTTTTAAGACCAAGGTGGTCGTCTTCCTATTCATACAATGAAAAGTTGGTTCAGTCGAAAAAAGTAGTCAAATAGCTTGTTAGAGTGGGATCAAGTCCAAGCCATGTTGTACCTTACTTGAGGAGGTGCAATCGACTAAAAAGGTTCAAAGTATCAATACAATAAGCCCCATATTGGACATATCTTGTTGTATTTCTAGGGGTTCGATATACACAGAGGTATATTGATACTTTAACCATTGGGCCTTTTACTAAGGGTGCACGGGCCATATGCACTTCCAGGGGGTCACATCACTTCTACTCATGCAATTGGCATATGCACTCTCATTAATGCATCATTTTGTTTGGCGTATGACAGAGTGACACCTCAATTGTAGGATGCATGGCAACTGTTAGTAGGGATGCAAACGGATCGGATTGGATTCGAAATCCGATCTGATACTGTTTATGACAGATCCGGTCCAATCCAAAAATCTGACCGGATCTAATAGGACTTGATCTGAATTCGAATCCTATTGGACCTGATATGATTCAACTTATTTTCTTTAAAAATTAATAAACTATTAAAAGAAAAAATATTCATTCCATTCGGACCACTCTTTCCTCGCGGGAACTAAAAGACCCGAAAGCCGCTTTTGTTAAAATAACTATTTTTATTGATATTAGAGCCAAAAATTGCCCTAATCGGCAATAACCCCAACTTTTAAAGCATTTTTAATTCAGCGTTTTCTTTGAAATTGACAGCCAGAACCTCAGATGTTTCGCCCCACACTGGTTGGAATTTCTCGGAAAAAAAGATCTATTTGAAAGATAGCCAAGAAAATAAAGAATTAGTTAAGCATCTCTTATCACTAACTTCGTCATCAATTAAGTTTAATTTCTTTTTCATTCCATTCGGACCACTCTTTCCTCGCGGGAACTAAAAGACCCGAATGCCGCTTTTGTTTAGAAATCCTCGTAAATATTGACTTCCCAAAAGTCTTTCTTCTGTTAAAGATGGTTGCTTCGCACGGATCTCGGGTTGTGAGAGTTAGAACCAAGAAAAAGGAAGTGAAAAGGAGCTCTGGAGGCGCGAGCACTGAGCACTTTCGTTATTCTCCTTTTGCTGGAGTCGTTATAGTTTTTTACACGTCACGGGGAAGTAGTTCTTCTGGGTTCCCTCAAACCCCCTTCGAAGGTTTTCTTTCTCCCGTGACTTGTAAGTATTTCTTTCTCTTTCTGGGTCTTTGATGTTTTTCTTTGATTTGTTTTTCGTTTCCTTCGCGGTTATGAATTGAAGTTGCTGAATTTGCTGTGCTGTTGATGGGTTTCATTTCCCACTCTGTAATGGATTGTCTGAAATCTGAATGCCTTGCAACTTTGTAAGTTATTGCGGTATGGTTAATGGTGTTTGGAGTAATATGTATTTTGCTTCCTTGCCTTTTCCATTACTTCAAAATGGTCTTGCTCAGTTTGATTTGTCCTGTTCCCGTGATGCCAAAAACGTGTTTTGGGTGATGGGTAATTCCCTTTATCTCTCTTTTTTTACTTTTATGGCTTTGTTCTTTCCTCTGCGGCCAGCCATTAGAAATGTGATTTCCTTGAACTTGTTCATCTAAATTATGTGGTTGAGACAAATTTGTTATTCTCTCTTGCATATGATTCTTTATTGGGCTTAAAAGAGGGAAAGGAGAATGCTAGTTACATCTCAGTTGGCTCACGGCTTTAAGTTGTTTTTGCCACTTTGGAAGATTTGTATCTGAAAATCGGAAATTGCTCTTCTTTGTTGTTTCGGATTACGCACTGACATGGAGTAAATTGAGAAGATAATACAATAGAAAGGCAGTTCTGGTTGGAACATTCTCTAGTTCGTCAAGGTGCCAACCAGCTGGTTTCCTGCTGGTCGTAGCGGAGACTTGGGATCGAATCCCGCCTGCACCTGGGTTGGGGGATGGGCTACCCCCATTGTGCAGCCCTTCAAAAGAAATTAAAAAAAAGGCTTATGTTTTGTTTTCTTAGTGCGTTTTTTTCCCTTTAAGAGAAAATGCTTAAAATGGGGAACCTTACTTTTTTTTTTTTTTCCAGAATCATATGATGGATCTTGTTACACTTTACATGCATAACAAATATGTTCAGCTGAAGAAAGGAACCGAAGGCCATTCAAGGTAGAAACATGTGCATTAGGGATCCACTTTAGGTTATGTGCTCATTGGCCTATAAAATACCAGTAGAGGATTTGGAATACAGTCATTAGAAATCATAATGGCATTGGAGCTCATACCTATAGGGACCCTCTTGGCTCTTGTAACAAACCAGGTCATAAAGACAGCTCAAGCTGCAAAGGATGTTATTATAGAGAAGGGCAGTTTCAAGGCTCTGTCTAAATATCTTTTTGATATTGAACCTGTCTTAAAGGAATTGCAGAACCGGGAGTTGAACGATTCTCAAGCTGCAAGGCATGCTCTGGAATTCCTTGAGCAAGATGTTAAGAAGGCAAATAACCTGGTGGAGAAGTACAAAAACCGAACCCGCTTTTACCTATTGGTAAATTGTAGGAAAATAGTTAAGGAGGTACAGGATGTCACAAGGGAAATTGGAAAGTCTCTAAATGCTTTGTCCCTTGCAAACACTGAAGTCCTTGCTGACATATCTGAAAAGTTGAACATATTACAAAATGAGATGCAAAGGGCAGAATTCGAGGCTTCTCAAGGTCAGCTTCAAATTGTTGAGAAGTTGGACAAGGGTCTACAAGATGAGAAGATTGACCAGGGCTTTGCAAATGACATACTTGAGGAGATAGCAAGGGCAGTAGGCGTACCCATAGAACCATCAGAAATAAGCAAGGAGCTTGCAAGCTTCAGACGAGAAAAAGAAGAAGCTGCAAACCATAAAGAAAGGGCTGAAGCATTCTTCCTGGGACAAGTTATTGAGCTGCTCTCTCAAGCTGATGCTGCAAAGGATCATGAAGAAATCAAGAGGCAGTATTTCCAGAGGATTCAGACTATACAAAGGTATGAACAATGGCAAGAATACATCCCACCATTGAAATCATTCTATTGCCCCATAAATTGCAAAACTGTGATGGTTGATCCAGTCAGCCTTTGCACGGGTACCACATGTGAGAGAGCAGCTATTGAGAACTGGTTTGGAAGTGGTGAGAGAACTGATCCTGCAACAGGTGAATTTCTTGATGATCTTTCTTTGAGGCCCAATCTTCGATTGAGACAGTCAATAGAAGAGTGGCGAGAACTCAATTATTGCCTTAAGATCCGATCTGCCAGGACAAAGCTGCACTTAGGTATGGATTCTTCCGTGCAAGAGGCACTCAACCAAATGCAAGACCTCATCAAAGAGAAATCAATCAACAAAGACTGGATTGCTATTGAAGGACTTATCGAGGAAACCATGTCAATTATTGGAAGTTCACACAACAGAGATGTGAAGAGAAGAATTTTGATTACATTGAAGGCTCTAGTAGAAGGGCATGCCACAAACAAGGTCAGCACTTTTATGTTCTAAATCTTTCTATGTATGAGATGAGAGGAAATTATAGTTTCCTATTCTTCTTTGCATGTGCCTCTTTTTTTTATATTGCAATAGCTGAATTTTTCTCTTCAGCTTGCATAATTGAATGAGTCAAGGGTTGTTAAGCAATATACACGCAAATTTGAGGTTTCAAGACCATGTATGGTTATTATAGCTTGAATTTTTCATGAACTATAATTTATAAATGGTGTGTTTTGAAATGGAGGACTGCATTGTGAACTGCGGTTTTGCAAGTACTTGTCACCAATTTTCGGATTTGCTAATATGATATATATTTTTTTGGTGTTCCAGCTCTGGGCATTTCCTTACCTTTTTTTTTTCTAAATGAGTGTGTTCTGAATATACCATTCTTATGTTGCATGAGCCCTTATATTCCAGATAGCTTGGGCCAACATTGGGTAATGACCTTTTTTATATTGTGTGAGCCTTGCTCTTTTTGATATCATTTTTTTTCTGTTTAGTCTTTTTTTTTTTGGCTGTTCAGGTGATAATGGGATGTTTATATTGTTTAATTTATTTCTAGCAAAAATATTTGGAAAATTCAATTGATTCAATCAAGACATTGGATCATCTTGGACTTGTCATCTAAGTAATAAAAAGGCCAAAAAAAAAAAAAAAGAAGGAAATAAAACTTGAATCACCTTACCATGTATCTGCACTTCTAGTATCTTCTGTTAAGTTTCATTACTTTATGAATTTCAATATTTCAAATCAAAATTTCAGGTTAGAGTGATTGAGTCCCAGGGATTGGAGCTCATTGTTCCATGCTTAGGGCGTGACCCAAATACATCAAAGGCTGCAGTAGAACTGCTTTTTGAGTTGTTGCAAGACAGATCTGGCTGGAATACTTCTGTTTCCAGGAAACTCTCTCAACAAAGCAGTGCAATTCTTTTCCTTGTTACACTTATGAAAGGTTCAGTAGAAGAGTCGGCAGACAAAGCAGAAAAAATCTTGTTGAAGCTGTGTGATGATGATGAAGATAACATTATTCGTGCTGCTAAGGCTGACTGGTTTAAGCCGCTTGTTAATTTCCTAATTCAAGGTTAGAGTATTTTCATTTAAATTTATGAAGCTCGTATCTCTTAACACTGTTTATATTATTGTTATATTTTGGTTTCAAAGATGCAAGCTTGTTAAAGTGGGTAAATATATCTCTTTCGATATGGCGTTCCTAGTTTTCATTACTAACTCCTTGCCTACTTCCACATGGGCTGTCAAAACACATATATAAAATAAAAATGTAGGTTTTCAAGACTGCTATTTAGTCTTGACCACTAAGAGATTTCAGGTTCGATGAGAAGAGAAAGTGAAGAAGAAGTAGAAGA
>NW_010729160.1:1489869-1535995 GCF_000365185.1 Nelumbo nucifera
TTTTTTTTTTTTTTTCATTTTTTCAACTCAAATGTATCAAGTATGCTGGTAGTGGTCCATGATTGGAACTCTTAATATGACTTGTAGGTCTAATAATGTGGTTCTATACTTATTTTTCAGGACCAGAGTCGTCAAGAATATCAATGGCAAAAAAACTCATGGAAATGGAATTGGTGGACTGGAATATAAAAATCCTTGGTGAGGAAGGGGTGATACCTCCGTTGCTCGAAATGGTAACAGGAAATCTTGAATCTAAACAATCAGCTCTGTCTGCATTGGTCAAATTGTCCAGTTGCCGTGAGAACAAAAGGCTGATTGCAGCTTCTGGAGGGGTTTGCCTTGTTCTTGAACAAATGTTCTCTTTCCATGTACATTCTATCATTGCTAGGTGTGCTGAGATCCTTGAAAAACTGTCCTCCCGTGGTGATGGAATTGAGTTCCTTGTTGATGAAAATGGGGCCCAACTAAATTTAGAGCAGATTGTTTCCAACCTGTTAGCATTTCAACAGAATCCAAACTCATCCAACACAGTGCGCAAGCCTGCCTTGCAAGCATTGCTAGGTATTTGTAAGTCTGGAGAAAGGTGTGTTGAAAAAGCAGTACTCAGTGCTAATGGGGTTTCTGTCATCCTTCCTTCACTAGATGACCCTGATCAGGAAATCCGAGAAGTTGCCATTAATCTGTTATTCCGCTTCTCCCAGATTGAGCCACAGGAAATTGGTGAGTTTCTTCTCATGAAAAGGAGGCTGGAGACACTGGTAGGCTTTCTTGAGGATGATAGTAAACGTGATGTGCAAATGGCAGCAGCTGGGTTGTTGGCCAATCTTCCCAAATCTGAAACAGCACTTACGGAGAAGTTAATTGAATCAGATGGGCTGCAAGCAATCTTGAACATCTTGAAATCTGGGAGCATGGAAGCAAAGGAGAATGCACTTGGTGCACTCTTTAGGTTCACAGATCCCACAAATCTCGAGTCACAACGATTGGTGGTTGAGTTGGGTGCCTACCCTTTTTTTCTGAGCTTTCTCAAATATGGTTCTGTAGTAGCCAAGGCAAGAGCTGTGGCCCTCATTGGTAACCTGTCTTTGAGTAGTCCTAAACTAACTGTCATGTCCGAACGGCCGAGCTGGTTGTGCTTCCATCCATCACGTGTACCCATATGTAGGGTGCATGGAGGCACTTGCAGTGTGCAAACCTCATTTTGTCTGTCGGAGGCCAAAGCTTTGCCTGAACTGGTAGAAATCTTGCGGGAGAAGGTTCATGAAACTGCCTATGAAGTACTACCAACACTGTCTACATTGGTTTGGGAAAGCTCATGCCATGGAGGTGCAAATGTCTTGCATGAGGCCAATGCCATCAAACCCATACTGGATGTTCTGAACTGGGGAATGCCCTCCTTGAAGGAAGAGGCCCTGGGAGTCTTGGAAAAGGTATTTGCAACAAAAGAACTGGCTGAGATCTATGAACCAATTGCTAGGGTACCACTTGTTGGTATGACAACTAGAAGTATCAGTGATGATAGTCAGCTCGGGAGGAAGGCTGCTAGAGTCTTGGCACAACTGGAACGATATTCCAAATCATCAATGCCAATTGTTTGAAGGGGAAAGAAATGTCCAAGATGCTGCTTTGGATCAACTTCATTGTCATTTATCTAAGGCCTCGTCCCAATTATGTGGGGTCAGCTCATGAATCCTACTTTGCCATTCCATTCTGGTCAGTCCTTAAAATCATTTCTTACTACTCTGATCCATGTCCTTTTTGGTCTGCCTCTTTGGATAACAGAGGAAAATTTATGTCATCTCATCTGAACCGACTCTGAAAATTTCACAACTGGCCTAATGTGCTCTTATGGATCAAGTCATCACAGATGCAAAGTAACATTTGCTTTGTCTATATTGTCAATTATGAACCCTCCAAACATGTGAATTACATTCTGTATAGGAAGCCTTTGTATTTGCGATATCTTTCTTTTTTTTCTTTCCCCAAATTCAAATGCGGGTCCTGATCTTTGATTAAATACTCTGAAAAAAGGAAATTTTGGTGATATGTTCCATTAGTGAATTCATACAAGTAAGCAAAGGACTTTGAAGATCTGAACCAAATTTATTTATTTAGAGAAAGCTTAACTCATTCTGAAGTCCTAGCCATCATTTGTAACAGCTGAAGGAATTGAATTCCAGTGTTTAGTTAATCCCAACAATGAAAGAAGATCGTAAATTGCAACTCTTCTTTATGTGAAGTTATCATTTGTAATACCTGGAGGAGCTTATTCCATTAATACTGATTAGAATTTCCAAATGATACACATGTCATATATGGTCATCTGTTTCCATGGTTCAGGGACAATTGTTAAAAGGCAACAAGTAACTTTAGGAGGCTGGCAAGTTCAGAGATGAAAGCTGGAAGTGCAGGCCAACCGATTGAAGTTAGGAGTTTCCCATGAGCAACGGACTCGGTAGACTCCACCAATCCACCAGCCACCTTGACTATGGCCTTCATTGCATGACCACTTGCGCATCTCTTACCCTAGAAGAAAACAACCGGAATGATATTAGTTATTTAGTTATATATTTCAAGAAGTAGATTATAAAGGTTATTGCTACTGTGCTGCTCAGTTAATGCTGCAGGCCTGCAACATGACTCCTACCAGACAAACCCAATCAAGGGAATTTACGAGGCAGTAATGGCCAAAAGCCAAGGATGTAGGCCATTCATAATTTCATATACAAATTGGTATCCTTGTGCCCAAGGTTATCCCGTCTCCCCAGAATAATAAAGCGAGATAAGTTCACCTCCAATAAGCCAGCAGCAGCCAAGAGCAGCTTCCCTTGTCCGATTCCTGCAATGATCTTGTCCTTCTCTGCAAATTCCTTGACCAGTGCAACCGCCTTGTCATCCATGACCAGAAACTCTGGGGATCTTCCTCCAGGTATCACAAGGCAGTCGTAATCATCAATGCAGATATCATTCCAATCAGCAGTAATCATGAAATTATGGCCCTGCTTCTCGCTGCAGACTTGTGCACCCTCAGGGTCGTGGATGGCTGTAACACATTTCTTTCCTTTCCTCTTGCTTGGGCTTACAGCATCAACCCTGCAGCCCAATCCTCCCAAGGCTTGGAATGGGACATTTATCTCGTAGTCTTCTACGTAATCCTGTCATGTAAGTTGAACAGATCATCACTCCAAAGAAACAGAGAGAGAGAGAGAGAGAGAGAGAGAGTACCCCACATAAGAAGAGCACTGCTTTACTCTGTGATTTCAAGATGTTGGCTCCCATTGATCGAAGGAGAAGATTGAGGTACTCGGCATGTGCAGGCCAACCTATTGCACTGATGATGTTTCCATCGTGCACACATGTGGTCACAGGCTCTGGGTCTAACCAAACACCCCCAGCAAGCTTAATGACCGGTTTCATGCTTGGAAATGCAGTGCATTTCTTGCCTTTCATGACCCCAGCAGAGACTAAGATCAGCTGGCTATGGCAAGTGGTTGCAATCGGCTTCCTAGTTTTGGCAAACTCGGTTACAATGCTCAACACCTTATCGTCAGAACTGAGTAGCTCAGTGAATCGGCCTCCGGGTATGATGAGAGCGTCATACGACTCGGGTTTGACGTCGTTGAAGTTAAAGTTCAGAGTGAAATGATGGCCTGGCAGTTCTGTGTATAGCTGTTGAGATGATTCAACGAGAGTGTTAGGCTTATACGCAGATCTGAAGCCAAGATGGCGGCATAACGACTCGGACTAATGGACTGTCCTAGTGACTGGCGTAGGAGTTCGGATATGCTCACAGAACACGCCTGACACCATTCTCTCAGTGCATAGCGGCTGTACGTTGGGAACATTTTTCTATGAATGATAACATCATGTACGAGAGATGTTTTAGCGCACAGCTGCAATGCGCTGCAAGGTTGGTGCAACTGACGAGGCACATTCTGTGAGGAGCAGATTCAATCTCCTCCTGGCATAGTGGTGTTGATGGAAGTAGGCCAGTAGGGATGTGGGTTTGGGAGGGCTTTCTAATTTTAGACCCTATCTACTTCCATAAACCTTCAAATCCATACCCTCCCCAAAATTCATGGTGGGTTAGATTTTTTGAATTGAAAATGTAAAATCCTCCCCAATTCTTTATTCTCTATGCATTTGAGGGCAAGGTGGTTCAGGTTGAGTTTAGAACCCATATCTAAATATCTAATTTCCTATTATATAGAAGTGATAAATAAGTCAAATAATATGAACAAATATCAAAATTCCTAATTATTTGATCAGAACATGTAAAATATACATAAACTATTAGTTATTTTTCACATAGAATTCAAAACATAATTAAATTCAACATTTGATACAAAAAATCATATACCTTCTAACCAAGGTTCAAAATATCGATACGATATGAGTTTCGGTCGTATCATATTAGTACTTATTAGTACTTAGAAATGGTCAAAATATTATTTTATTTTTAGTTTGTTTGATTTTTTGGGAAGCTTTTAGTATGTTTTTTATTATTAAAAAAATTGGGGGTCCAAAACACCTGGAAACAAGTGTTTTGGACCGTATCTTTTTCAAAAGATACGATACGATTCGCCCCGTATCAGACGTATCGTATCGATACTTTGAACCATGCTTCCAACGATACACAGGTTGGAAAAGGTCAGTTTTAGCCTAATGTTGTACCCCAACCATACCTGTGCAGATTGTAAGATCCTAAAACCTGTCCCCACTCTAAAATGTTCAAACAAAAAACTCACTATCATGGCGGGTAGGGGCAAGTATTTGTCCGATAGGATAGAAATGAAGGTACTGATCCGACCCGTTAACCGACAGCCAGATAAATTGTAGGTAAGCGTCAGGCAACAGGGTATGGGTATTGAAAAAAGTTTGATGGACAGTGTATGGCCTCATAAATCTTGATAGTTAAACAAATTATTGGAAAAACAAACTCAATTTTTTTTGAAATTCTTAACGACATGCTCATTTTTATAAATGGTACATATACGTATATATATATATATATATATATTTGTATTAATGCAAATAAAGTTGCACAGTAGAAGAATTGCTATTACCTCGTAGCCCATGTAGTCATGAACGGCGGTGATGCACTTGTCGCCGGATATCTTGCCGGGGGAGACGCAATCGACCCGGATTCCGAAAGCCTGGAGAACATGAAACGGCACGATCGTCTCGTAGTCCTCCATGTAATCTCCGCAGATCATTAGGGCGGATTTGCGTGCAAGAGAACCCATGGTTTGAGATGGGAGAGCGGTTTCTGTGGCAGAGAGAGAGAGTCGGACTGAAATAGAAATACCTGCACTGAGTGGAAGCTGCTGGTGCTGGGGCTACGGGGCTTTGTTGATTCCCAGAGTGACAGGGCTTGGCCCAATTCCCACGTGAGGCTCGTTGGCAGTTCTCGTCCGCTGCGTTCCATGCTTTCACGCAGTCACGCTGCGAGCTCTCCGTGGGTGTGGCGTGTGGGCCTCTGGCCTCACTATAAAATTGGGGTCCATTGTAAAAATAGGACCGCTATGCATGAAATATGCTTTTGTTGTCAGGTGATCTGGACTCCACCTTTTCTACATTTCCGGTCTGCATCAGTTTATCACTTTATGATGCCAATTTATTGGTTATTAGTTGATATCATGCATTTTGGTTGTGTTTGGTTTGGTTGAAAATAAAAAATAAATAGAAATTTGAAGGAAAGTTCACGAACGAATATAATAAAGATAATCTCTAGGTAGCACAGTCAGGTTTGCATTATATAATAAATATATCTTGTTGGATTTTAGCACTCATTAAAAAAAATGATCTATTGCAAACTGATGGATATGGGATAGATTAAAACGGGCATGAATTAGAAATAGCAAGAAATAATATAATTAAAATGCTCATAATTTAACAATAGATATGGCATTTAGATAAAATCAATTGTGTATTTTATGTCAATTCCACCTTTTTAGATACTCAATCGTGTATTTTATGTCAATTCGACCTTTGACGGGGCTTAGATCCTTATTATTGAATATATTCTGTCATTGATCTATTTTCATAATATGAAATTTTATTTTATTTTTCTAGGGAACGTTATTCATTTTTTATTCTGTATAAAAAACTATGCATTTTATTCTGTATATTATACAGAATAAAAAAATGAACCTTCCTTGCTATTAATACGTTGTTTTCCTTTTCGAAGCCTCTAGTCTATGTTTGGTTTGACAGGAAATAAGAGGGAAATAGAAAGTTGTTGAGGCCTGAGGGAAAGTTCTTTGTGAAACTCCTTGAGAACTTTCCCTCAACGTCCTATTTTTCTCTTATTTTCTATCATACAAACTACAGCCCTAATATTAAAACCATTAGCCATAGATTAATAATGTCCTCAAATTCCTCTCCATACATTTTAGAAGTAGAGTTTACATTAAGGTTATGTTTGGTTTGAAGGAAAAGGTAGGGAAAGGAAGGGAAAGACAGGAAAACCAATACAATACAACCCTTGTATTGGTTTTCCTGTCTTTCCCTTCCTTTCCCTACCTTTTCCTTCAAACCAAGCATAACCTAAGTTCCCCATGCATGTTTAAGATATAAGCTCTAACAGTAAGATTCTCTCTAATTAGGAGCTATAAAAATATCTTGATTTCAGGTGGGATTTATTTTTTATATGGTTTTCAAAACCTTTAATAATTTTATATCTTTTCAACACTTTGATCCTTAATGAACTCGGACAAGTTTATGTTGAATTTTCTGCTTGCATTTGGACCTTACCATACGTTGTATTTGTTTGTTCCATTTCAAGGGATGAAAATTGCTTTAATAACTTATACCACATTGTCTTCAATTTTTGCATATTCCATTTCTTATCCTCCATTATGAATTTGTTAGCTCTTAAATCAGTTAATTGGCTTTTGTTATGAATTGGGATTTGAGTATATATAAAATGGTGTCTCCATCGTCCATTTAATCTTAGTCAAGGAAAAAAAAGAAACATTTCTTTTGTTGTCTCCAATCAGTAATCACCCACCTCAATCCTTTTTAGATAAATTCTTAGTCTAATATTCTTTTCTTTTTCTGTGGAATGCCATTTCAAAGAAAAAAAAAAGAAAAGAAAAGACATTGGTTAAAATAGTAAGAAATGACTTAAGAATTCATAATTTAACAATGGATATTGCACTTAATAAAATAGAATGGCGAAATAGGATTCATATATAGCTGACCCCATATACTCGTATAGTTGGGACAAGGCTTAGATGATGATGATATATTTTGCTCTCAAGGCCTTCTTTTAGGAGGGTTGTTCTCCAACATGAATATTTTTGTTTTCATTTGTTTTTAGAATCACCACATCAGCAAAAAAAAAAAAAAATGTTCTTGAACTCTGTTTTTATTTTCTAAAAATAAAATAAGTTGGTTTTATCGGAGACACCAATGCATTCAAGGTTTGGGGTTCTAAAAGTTTGGGGATAATACTTGGGCCTCTTTCAGAAAAAAAAAAAAAAAATCAAAACAAAACAAAAACAAAAACATGTTTTCGGATTCTGTTTTTGTTTTCAAAGATAAAAACAAATTGGTTTTGTTTTGAAAAATAATACATGCTATTAAAACATATAAAAAAATTAGTTTTTGAAACAAAAACAAATTTTCTAGTATAGAAATCATATGGTTTGCAGAACATGATGTTGAATAATCAGATGAAAACATATTTTTGAAACCAGATTCAAGAACATGTTTTTTATTTTAATTTTGGAAACAAAAAATATATACACAACCAAGAACATGTTTCTTGTGTTTTTGTTTTATGAAATAATCTGTTTCTAAACAAAATCGTTTTGATTTGTTTTCCAACCAGCAACAAGAAAAACAATTTATGTTGTAGAATGCTCCCTTAGATGTTACCATCCAACCTTTAATTTTCTAATATTCTCTGCCATATTTGCGTGGTTGATGTCTTCTTCCCTCTTGATGCATAATCCTCTTCATGCAAGGCATACGTACATACTTTTCCAATTTGCTAAAGCCACTAGGTCTATTACCTGTCCAAAAGCTTCTTCTCATCCTTCGGTTTGGTTTGGCAACTTCCACCCTTTTGATAAGATCAATGTGGGGATGCATTAGTGGTTGGCCATGGTGGGCCCCATCCATGATTGCTCCATGGCCAAGGCTGAAAGCCGTGTTTTCTCTGAGGCTGCATTTGGTTGCAATGCAAAGTTGTTTGTACTGATGCAAAATCATGGTAATGCAAATAATTTGGGTGCAAATTTTGATTTTTGTTTTGTTTCAAATTTTACCTTATTTTGATTCATTGCAATATAAATGAGGTAAAATAAGACATGAAGAAGAAGAAATTAAAACCCAAACCACAATCAAATCAGAATTTGCATTCTTTTCATTTTGTACTCCCATGCATTTGTATTAATGCAAAATGAAATTGTACTGCAACCAAACACAGCCTGAAGGTATTGAAATATGTAAGGCTATGTTTGTTATCATTGTGTTGCAAGCTGCAACGTTTGGGGTTGGTGTTACAAATTTGTGAGATGATATGTTTTGTCTATGTATAAACATTTTGTGTTGATTAATATAAGGGTTCGACTATCATGTGGAAAAAATATGATATCCGAAAAACAACGGACCAATAAATTGGAATCATAAACGTGGTGGTGAATAAGGTGTCATCTATCAAAGTTCATAAGTGGGTTTTGATGAGTCAAAACTCTTTCCATATCATATTTTTTCCGCATCATAGATTTTTCCTTAATTATAAATTTATAAATTTCTATTTTTATTTAAAACCTCAAATTTGAAGTTGTCCCTTGTATAGATCATCTACCAACACATGGTGCCAACTACATCCCAACTCACCATTGCATCCGTATTTCAGGAGCATCTCCCATGAATGATGACAAGAGAGATGCTCCCAATGTGAGGCCACAGTGGCCTATTGGGACTGGGTTGATAGCATTCGTTGGTGGTGGATCCCTACCAACAATCTGTGTCTCTCTTTGCAAAGTATTTATTTGGAAAATGACTTCCTTGTTTCTTGGCGGCTTCAAGTAGTGATTGAGGATTGCAAGAGAAATCACATTTGGTTCTCACAAGACCGTGCTCACACCGTTCGCAGTCCCTTACAGCCTTGCATTATAAATATTTCCTGATGAAAAAAAAACATGCAAGTATGGAGATATTCCCAATGCAAGGTTGTAAAAGACTGTGTCGGTCTTGTGAGCACTAAAGCTGATTTCTTAACATTCTCCTTTCAATATTTGAATCCCATGAAAGTAATCTATATTTATATATTAAAACAAAGTGGTCAAGAAATTTTCTCATTTTTTGTTTTTTTTTTATTCTATGTCATTTTTTAAACAACCAATGAGATGCACTTTCCCAATAACCTAAATAATCTCTTCTCCTAAAATTTATCCTAAACTACCTCCCCTACTTTGTTAGAATTATCTCTAATTCCTATGTATCTTCTAAATTGTCTCTAATTCCTATTTATCTCCACAATTATCTCTAATTCCTATTTATCCTCTCCCTACTTTTTATCTATATCTATCTAAAGAAAGTTCACATTAAAAAATTTAAGAATTATTTAAATATTCTAACAAAATTTTATAATAACATTAAAATATTTATTAAAAACACAAAAAATAAATTTATATTTTTACAAAATATATCATTAAATTATGTACTAACAATTTAAGTTATGTTTTTCCGAATTATCAATTTAAATGCTTTTCAAATATTTAATAATATGTAATAGCTTTAAATAAATAAAATTCAAATAACAAAAAAATAAATATTTTATATATTATTTAAATAACTAAATATTTATCATAACTATATTTTAAATAGTTAAAATAACGAAATTATCTAATAAATAATTTTATATTTTTACAAAATATATCACAAAATTATGTACTAACAATTTAAATTATGTTTTTCTGGATCATCAATTTAAATGTTTTTCAAACATTTAATAATATGTAATAGGTTTAATTAAATAAAATTCAAATAACAAAAATTTTTAATTATTTTATATATTTATTATATTTTAGTAATTATTTATTGTTTTTCTGATAAATGCATTTTCAATGATTATGTATAAATTTATTTTTTTATGTTATTTAATAGAAAATCTTCAATAATTATTGAAGATTAAACTACTATTAGTGAAAATTTTAAATTTAATTTATTATACTTATTGTATTTATTGTATTTTTGTTATAACTTATTGATTAATATTTTTAGAGATTAAACTAATATTTGAGATTATACTATTTATTGAATAAGTTAATATATTTTTAGTAATTATTGTATTTTTTTCAATATCAATTTATTTTCAATAATTGTATATTTTTGCTATAAATTTTCAATAATTTTTGGAGATAAACTATTGTTATTTATCAGAGATGAGACTATTAGTTTAGTTGAAATTATGTGTGTTCATGAGTTGGTTCGGTTTGGTTCGGCCATAGGCTATTTGGCCAACCAAATTGACCTGGTCAAGTTGGAGAGTTGGTCAGCTAAAATCGACTGACCTTTTGTGAAAACCGACCCACTCAAGTTGTATCGGTTTGGGTCGATTTTTTGGTTTGGTCAGTTGACTCAAAATATTTAAACTTAAAAAATAAATTTAATTTTAAAAATTATAGTGCAATTATTAAAAAATAAATTTATGATATAAAACATTTTAGACTAAGAATTATGGGAAATTTCCCATTTTTCCATATTACAAATTATATTTAAAATATAAAATATTAATATATATCCATGGTTAGGTCATTCGGTTTTGGTTGGTTTACAAATGGCCAAAGTAAAATTGATCCAAGTTGGTCGAATTGGGAAATTTTTAAACCAAAGCCGACCTAAAATACTAGAAAACCGACCAACTCGGGTCAAGCTGATCAGTTTCATCAATTTGATGAATAAACCTAATTGAAATTAATTATTGTTATTTTTGTATTATAAAAAATTTATTAAAAGTAGAATATAAAATATAAATAATTATTAATTATTTAAAAAGTTAAAAATATAAAACAATTGTATAATCTTATGTGATTCTATTAGGGTCATTTACTAGAACACATCTTATAGTTTTACATATTTACTTAAACCTATCTTATAGTTTTCATTTTATTAAAACATCCTATATATTTTACAACTTATTTACTTAATCAACCTTTCATTAAGTAGTGTTTGTTTTGTCATTAGGCCCATGATTTTTTATTCCAAAAAGACCCTTAACACTATTTTTGGTACATAAAACAAAATTAACCAAATATAACCAATAGAGTGGTTCCCCGTGTCTTATAAAGGGAAAAAATGGTATTTTTATTTTTTTGATTAAATCCATTGCAAATTATAAGATTTGCAAATTATAAGTGGTTGCCCGTGTCATTTTCCATTGTCATCTAATGGAAGATTGATTAAATCCATTGCAAATTATAAGTGGTGTTTTAGTAAAATTTTAACTATATATTGGGTAGATTTTAGTAAATCCATGAAACAATAAGGGGTATTTTAGTAAATGACCATTTCTATTATTTAGCTTTCACTTAATAATACTTATTATATTTTTGTTGTACTTTATTCATTGATATTTATTAGAGATCAAACTACTTTATTTATTAAAGATTAAAATAATAATTTAGATAAAATTAGGAGTGTTGATTACGGCTTGGTTTAGTTCGGTTGTAAGCTATTTGGCCAACTAAATTGACATGGTCAGGTTGGGAAGTTGGCTACCCGAAATCTATTGACCATTAGTGAAAGCCAACTAAATTGGGTTGTATTGGTTTGGGTTGATTTTCGGTTTACTAAATTCGTTTAAAAGATTACATTGAAAACTTAAATTTAAATATTAAAAATTAGACTAACATTATTAAAAAATAAATTTATAATATAAAATATTTGAGACTAAGAAATATGAGAATTTCCCACTTTCCCGTATTAAAATAATATATATTAAATATAAAAATATTAATATATATCTGTGATTGGGTCATTCGATTTTGGTCAATTTACAAATGGCCACAACTAAACTGATCCCAATTTCAATCGAAAATATTAGAAATTGAGTAATTCGGGTTGCGTTGATCGGGTTGGTTAGTTTCACCAATTCGATGAACAAGCTTAACTAAAATAAATTATTGTTATTTTTGTATTATAAAAAGTTATTAAAAGTATTATAAAATATAAATAATTAATCATTATTTAAAAAGTTAAAAATATAAAACAATTGTATATTCTTATGTATTTTATTATTTAGCTTTTCTTAAGAGATGAACGGGTCTCCGCTAGTAATGTTTATGATTACACCATATCAACCTCACAATAGATCCCACTAAGTATTGGGATTTGGTAATATCTTCTTAAATAACAGCACAAAGTATATGAGATGTTTCCCATATAAGGCTGGAACATGCTGTGTGAGGAGTGCTCTGTTAGTTGGGATCTCCTGACAACAAAACATGTTCCGCTTCCCTATTAAGTTGATCTAACACCGCACATCTCACCATGAACAAGGATCCACCATAAAAGTGGGACTCATCATGTATGGGATGTGTGATGTCAGATCATGTTTATAGAGTGTTGAGTAAATTTTGATTCTCTCTTAACAAGCCAGCGGCTGGCAATAGGGACGTTATGAAGGAGTTCCCTTTTGCTTCTTACCACCGTTCTATCGCAGGGATAAAATAGAAAATTATGGCCTTTAACTCTTAAGATGTTAGATGTACTTCGCATCTTTTGATTCAATGGGGCCATAGTAACAAATAAGGGCTTTGATTTAGTTGTTTCAGCGCAGTGTCGTAGCATCGTAACAAATGTGGGTTGGTTATGGAACATCTCTAGCGAATATTTATACAAATTTGTAGAGTGAAAAACCTTATATTTATATTATTTTGTATGTATTTGTATATATTTGTCAACGTCACTGAACTTGTTTAGGCTAACTCCCACAAACTACGGTGCTTCAAATTCCTCGTACCAAAGTATAGAAGGCCAGAGAGCTTTTGAATCAGTGAGAAGCGCACCCCAGGTTAGAAATGATAGCCAAGTTGTTATCCTTAGCGTCTCTGATGCCAACTCTACCTTCAAGTTTTGATTCTGTGAAGGAGTGCCACTCTTTCATGCAAAATGCCTACGATCTGATATATCTTCACCAAAAATCCCGGATCGTAGCAGTGTACCCATATGATAAACCGGCATGGAAGAGAGGATAGATTTGATAAGCTGCGGAAATCACACTTGAACAATCGCATTGATGTCTGATTATTTCTACACCTCTCTCTCTGAAAGAAGAATCCTCGACCGGAATCGGTCTCTCCCTCCTGAGCACGAATTGCAAAGGCGTTTCTTTGGCTTCGGGATACCTGACCTGCAATCAAATTCATAGCTTTCTGAGATCTATTTCCTCCTATGCCTCGAAAACCAAATGGTTCTCTTTTCCTTGGAATTCTCACGGACACGTTGGCTGCACAACTACAAAAACCCATCTACGATCATTTCTCTTTTGAGAGATAACGCTGCAATTTCGATAAACAATGGGATTTTCGAGTCAGATTTTCCTTGTTTCGATCTTCTTTTGCTTATTCGCATCTGGGTCTTCTTCAATAGAGAATTTTCGTCAGGCGTAAGTGGACTATATGTTTGTAACTACTTGTTTTCTTTTGTTTTGTATTTCAAATTCATGGGCTTGTTTTCTTTGGAATTTCCAGTGACTTAGTATTCATCATAATTGTTGTTTCTTAATTAAACTGGGATGTTTTTGTTAACCTGGTAATTTTGTGTTAGAAGGAAGTTCGTTCTGTTATATTGATCTTATCTTGTAATGTGCCTCATTGGCAAGTACTTATTTTGAGAATTTAAACCAAACAGCTTTAATAAGGTATACTGCTAGATTGTAATTGTTCCCCTTCTGCGATATACATTTGTGGTTTATGTTTTCAGTAGGTTGCCGGAAACTGCCATAGATTGATTGACCATTGTGATTCAACATTAACTAGTATAATAACCGTTTATTCTACAAACGGTGGAAATGATTACTAAAGATGACTGTCATCCTTTTGGTTGGGGGAAAATTGTCTATTTGAGGACAATTTCAACAGAGTGGTTTTCTCTCTCAAGGCAAACCTACGAAGGCCCAATCCTAATTTGTAATTTCAGGATAATATGCCAATTGCTAAGTCAATGTAAAAAAGAATATGTGAGATCATAAGCAGATCAATAGCACATTATGAAGAATCATAACAATCATTACCATTGCCTTATCTAAACTATTTATGGTCATCAATATGAATGATGAATTCTATACTGACAAATATCCTATTACTGTGCCGTTTCTACTGTCACAATGTATTTTCACATCTTTCCATATTAAAGTCTTACCTTTACATTTCCTTTCTTTTTCTGTAAGTAGTAATGTTTTAATTTAGGGAAATGTTATCTCCTGCACCACATGAAGTCATTCTTGTTGTGCCCTTACTTATTGTACAAACTTTTCTTTCTGTTACCTATTGGTGATACTTCTAGATTTCTTGGGTAGGCTTATTTTTTATTCTGTATTTTATGGTGCTAATGTTTAATTGTTCATCTAACTCCATGCCTTTTGTAGTTTCTTGACTGTCAAAAATAAGAAGTTACAGAGCAGTTTGCAAGTTGCATTATGAATTGAAAATTATTCAAGACTGTCAAAATAGTTGTTGAAGTTCTGGGTGCTTGTATCAAGTTTTTGATGCAAACGTATCTAGGATGGAGATGCTTTTGCATTGTAGCCTTTGGACATTCTCTTTTGAGCCAACAAAATTCTCATGGACTTGAAACTCAGATCCAAGGGAGAGACCAAGCATCTTGTGAATACCTTTTAGGTCCTATACATGTTGTATTTGAAGTTGGAGCTGGTGGCACACAAGTTTGTGCTATTGTTACTTCTGGAGTACAATAATTTCTCATTTGTTGTCATGGCTGTCTAGCAATGGATTTTTCTGGATAGTGCTGACAATAAAAATGATCCTTCTTTTAGTTTATTATATGTATGTATGTTATCAATCAATTAGAAAATCATTTGGATGCAGGATTTGTGGATGGGGTTAGATTTTTTGATGACCTGTGTTGGGTTTAAAACTTTATGTAACTTTATATCATCCTATCATCAACCTTGAATCCATAGCCATATAAAAACCAAGCCCATTCTTCCATAGGATTTATAGATGGTGGAATTCTAATAGGTTAATGAGATGATTGTACTCTTTTTTTCTCTCTTTATTTGTATTTCTTTGATATTGTTAATGATCAAAGAAATGGAAGTTGAAATTTTAACAAGGCTTCCCATCATATTGAGCAACTCAAGGATGTCCTTGTTTCCCTTTCTAAACCAGATAACAGGGTTGGCTTTTAGAGCTTGGTAGAATTGTTTTCTTTGTGATCTTGTCTAAACCTTTCTGGAAAGAGGAGAAAAATGATATGAACATGCTCATTTTTCTCTATCCTTTGGAGCATCTGTTATGAGAGGACTTATCGCCCAATGTCATCTTTTGTGATACCCAGATACTTGAACACACTTGGTATACCATGACACCATGATATTCCTGGAAGATATATTTATCATTTTAAAGTTTATTTTCTTTTTTCCAAGAAATGTTATTCTATTAACAATTTTATGTTGTGTACTCCATTACTCATTTTAAAACAAATATATGTGAATGCTGTATCTAAGATCAACTAAACTAGTATGAAACAAATTTCCCTAATCTCTTTTTGTGCATTGTGCTACAAGGAAGCTGAGACAGCAAACCACCTTTTCTTACACTGTAAGTTTGGCTATTTTGTGTATGCTAATTTCTTGGAAAGCAGTGCCAGAATATTTCTTAATAGAACCTTAATACCTCATCACAAGAAACTGTTATTGGAAAAGTTCGCTCATGGATGATTGGAAGAGAATTTGGGGATGTTTCCCCTCATCTTTTTTATTTATTTTTAATTCTACTAGTAAATTGAGGAACTAGATAAGAAACAAGCTTGAAGAGAGATTAGTGGGGAGGAAAGAGCAAAGAGATGGAACTTAAAGGTTGAGTTGGAAGAAATTTAAGGAAAGAGGAACTCTCTTGAAGGCAGAAATCTAGATGTAGGTGGCTGTTTGAAGGAGATGGTAATACTAAGTTCTTTCACTCTTTAGCAAATGGGAGAAGGAGAAAAAACCTCATTTCCAGCACATAGATGGATGGACAAGAGTTAACAAGGGAAGAGGAGGTTATTAAGGCTGTGTTTGGTTTGAAGGAAAAAGTAAGGGAAAGATAGGGAAACCTTTACAAACCTTGTATAGGTTTCCCTACCTTTCTCTACTTTTTCCTTCAAACTAAATTGTAGAGAGAATGGGCCGAATGGCCCATAGGCTGTTCTCATTTCTTTATGTTCTTATTTTTTTTGTTAATGGGCCTTTTTATGTTTCTTTATGTTCTTGTTTAATTAAGTAAATCACCCAATTAAGGGCCTACTTGTAATTACAGAAACTTTGTAATTATTTTTTAGATGGAAAGATTAGGGATGGGAGAGTGAGGTTCGAACAACTCATCTCCCAAAATCCTATTACAGCCAACTTCTTCTTCTTCTTCTCTCTTGGCTGCTGATATCTACCCCTTTTCACACCTTTTTAAATCAATCATTTCATTCTTTTGGACTGTTTTTCTTCTTGGTATCAGAGCGGGCTCTTTTCTTCTTCTTTTTTTCCCCATACAAAATGTGTATGGAGAGCTGAATCGAATGAGTGATTGAAGAAAGTATTCAGCCCAGTTGTTAGTGTTTTTTTTGGAGAAAAGGATGCTGTCTTGGTCATTATTTTGACAGTCCTTGGAGTTTTTTTGCCCAAAACCCTAATCAACTGGAGAATTCTGATTGCGGGCCCCATAGGGGGCTTCACCTTGGCGCTCAGTGACTGAAGGGGTTCTTCTTCTTTATCTTGAAGACCGATCCAAGTCTCATGCAGTTCTGTGAAGCCTACAGGGAGCGGCTGCAGTTGTCCTATTTCTCCCGGGTTCTGGGTGAGACACAGCTGGCAGATAAGACTTCATAGAGGTTGGTATTCGGTGTCTGTTTTTTCATGTCTTCCTTGTTTATCATTTGAAGTTACTTGAAGTTTTTTTGGATTTGTTTAAGGAAGATGGATGTATTTGGAGTTGAAAATAAGTTTGGCGTAGAGTCCGAACAGGTTTCGGGAGCACCAGTTGACTCTTTATTGGCTGTGACCGCAGTCAAGCTTTATGGAACTAACTATCTAGCATGGTCACAATTAGTAAAGATACATGTTTGTAGTAGAGGCAAGTTGGGGTATATCTCCAGGAGCAAGAAAGCACCACCGGAAGATTGACCCATCTTATGAGAAATGGTTGCAAGAGACTTGTTGTGAATCTTATTTATTGGTTCTCTGTTAGTATGCTGTTAGCCTAGTCTACCTAGGTGCTGTCAGCTAGTGTTCTTTTTTTCTTGTTAGTTGTTTATTATTAGGAATTGCCGCCAGGGGCATTCTTGTAACTTCTGTTCTTATTATTTTAAGTGAATATAAATAATGAGCTGGTAGCCGCCAGCCCTTAGTTTTTGAGTCTCAACCGAACATCTCTCTCTCTTCTCTTCTCCTCTACATTCTCTTCTCCTCTCTCTTCTCTTCTCTCTCTCTTAGGAAGGAACACATGCTATTAGAGCAATAATTCTGGGCTCGAAAATTGTTTTTCTCTCATCTGAATCTCAGTCTTTTGTTGTTCTCTTGATCTCTTGGATGTGGAAGACCAAGAATTCTAATTGGATTGTTCAAAGCTTTTGTGGTTGTTGTTCTTTGGGTTCTTCCTTGGTCGTAACACCAAGGAAGCCCTAACAGAAGAGGGGTGATGCTGGAATGACTCTCCTCTCTTAGTTCGATGCTGTGAAAAATATTTTCCTGGGTTTGCACCTTCATACAGGTGCTGGACAGGGGTATGTGTCCCCCGTTTTCTCTGTGGTCTATGCTGTGAAGGGCTGTGAAGGCCTTGGTTTTGAGGTTTACACCTTCGTACATGCGCTGGACAGGGGTATGTTTTTTTTTTTTTTTTTAATCATGTGCTGTTGTCAAACTGTTAGTAGGCTCTTTTTTTAATGACTACTTGTGGCCGAACTATTGCTGTTAGTAGACTGTTTTCAGTAGCCTGTTAGTAGACTAGTTGCTGTACTGATTACTGGGCTAAGGGCCAAACTATTGCTGAACTGATTTCAGCAGCATCTTTCTCATTCCAGAAGTGAAAATTCTTGGGAGTTTAGCATTCTGTTTGTGTGGGATCTGGTCTGGTATATTTGTGACCCTTCTTTTCTCAATGGCAAACTATGATTCAACATCATCTGGAGTTACACCAACTTGTAGTACAGCTGGTATGGGAGGTGAAAACATGATGTTTCCCATGCTAATTACCCCTTTAAATGGCCTGAACTACCTAGAGTGGGCTAAAAGTGTGAAACTTTATGTAACAGCAAGGGGATAAGCTGGTTACATAAATGGTAGAATGAAAGAACCCAAGTGTGACACAGCTGAACATGATAGGTGGGACCAAGAAAATAGTATGGTGATGTCTTGGCTCCTTGCAGCCATGGAGCTTGATGTGAAGAAGAACTTTATGTGGGTAGACACCGCTAGTGAAATTTGGGAATAGGCCAAAACCACCTATTTTGAGTAAAGGCATTATGCCAAGATTTACTAGTTGCAAGCTGAATCCTTAACTTGTAAACAGGGAAATCATAGTCTGTCTGCCTATTATTCAGCCCTTACTTCTGTCTGGAAAGAATTGGATCATTATCTGGCTATAGAGTGGAAACATGATGATGATGCTAAGGCCTATAGGAAGCTGGTTTCTCAGCAGCGGTATTTGCTTTCTTGTTGGGACTGAACCCTGCCTATGAGCCATTGAGAGTTCAGATCTTGGGAAGCAAAGAGTTGTTGTTGGTTCAAGAGGTATATGCCCTTGTTCAATCTGAAGAAATTAGGCGGAGTGTGATGGTTACAACTGAGGGGGAGCAATAGGTAGCATTGGCTGCAATGGGTAATAACAATATGGGGAAGAAAAGTGAGTCCTAGAAGGCTGATGATAAAGACAAGTTGTTTTGTACTCACTGTCGGCGCTCGCGACATACACGTGACACATGTTGGGAAATTCACGAGAAGCCCAAGTGGGCAGTGAAGAACCAAGAACAGGGTAAAGTGCAAGGTCAGAAGAAGCCGAATATAACACATAATGCAGCACGTGTGGCAATCCAAGATACTCAGGTTGCTGGTACTACCTAGGACCACTTTACTTGTTTTGACCCTAAGGAAGATATCATAAATTCCTTTAGAGATCACTTGGAGTCATAGGGTAGGGCTTTGCGACAGATGGATAGTTCAGTTATTGGTACTTCTACTTCAATTGCATCTACATCAGGTAATGCGGATTTTGCATTTCATGTCACTACTACCCGGGACCACTTTACTTGTTTTGACCCTAAGGAAGATATCATAAATTCCTTTAGAGATCACTTGGAGTCATAGGGTAGGGCTTTGTGACAGATGGATAGTTCAGTTATTGGTACTTCTACTTCAATTGCATCTACATCAGGTAATGCGGATTTTGCATTTCATGTCACTACTACCACTGATTCCCCTTGGATAATTGACTCAGGGGCCTCTAACCACATGATGGGTAAAGTGAGGCTTGCAGATGGATCATTCTCCTCCATTGCAGACCAATGATCAATATTCCTTCCCCATGGCCTTAACATAAATAGTGTATTGCATGTTCCTCAACTTCCTATAAATTTGCTTTCAATCAGTAGCATTACTAACTCTTTAAACTGTAGTATAACATTTTTTCCTGATTCATATGTTTTTCAGGATCTAACTTCTGGGAGGACGATTGGTAGATGAAGCCTAATGGATGGTCTCTATGTTCTCGACAACAAAGCTGGTCTCTTGATGTCATCCTCGGAGTCATAAAGTCAGTCAAATAAGAGTCAATTTTTTTTTTGTGGCATAGTCGGTTAGGTCATGTTTCCTTTGAAATAGTGAAGTCTTTGTTTCCGTTTTTATTTAAGTCATGTTCAGTGTTAGATTTTTAGTGTCAAACATGTCAATTGAGCAAACAATGTAGAACAACTTTTCATTCAAGTAATAAAAGATCCAGTTTTCCTTTTCATATTGTGTATTCTGATGTATGGGGGCTTACTACTATAATCTCTGAGGGCGGGTATAAGTACTTTATCACTTTGATCGATGATTTCTTCTGCTATACATGGGTATTACTGATGCATAGTAGAGATGAAGTTCCAAAGATCGTGAAAGACTTCCAGAGGATGGTGTTTACGCAGTTCCATATTGAAATACAAATCTTTCAATCAGATAATGCAAATGAATATTTCCATGGTGCATTGAATGAGTTCTTTGCCTCTCATGGATCTATTCACAGGAGCTCGTGCATAAGAACACTACAACAAAATGGTGTTGCTGAAAGAAAAAACAAACACCTTCTTGAGGTAGCTTGAGGGATGATGTTGCACATGAATGTTCCAAAAAGGTTTTGGATGGATGCTATACTTGCAGCTGCTTATGTCATCAATCGCATGTCCTCAAGAATGCTGAACTACATGGCCCCTCATCAGTTGTTGTTCCCTCAATCCCTTTTATTTTCCATTCCTATGAGAGTCTTTGGTTGTCATACCTTTGTCCATGATTTGTCTCCGTCTTGGGGTAAGTTAGACCCTCGGTCCATTCCTTGTATCTTTCTGGGGTATCCCTCCTCTCAAAAGGGGTATCAGTGCTTTGGTCCTATTAGTCATAAATTTTTTGTCTCTATGGATGTGTCATTCTTTGAGTCTGAACCGTTCTTCCCTGCTTCTCCTTAGGGGGAGAGTAGTGTGGAAGAGAAGTAAGTCTACCAAGTCTCTTTTCCTTCTATTTCGGACCTAGCCCCCTTTTGTTCTTCCAACGTACACGTCGTAGAGATCAGCAATGTGACAGAGTTGTGGAGCTACCAACCACTGAGACCGTCAAACTCCCAGGAGGTAAGTCCAAACCCTACTACACCTATTGACACCCTTGCTCCTACTGTTGATGACCTTGGCATTCCAATTGCTCAAAGAAAGGGAGTCAGGTCATGCACTACCAAACACCCCATCACCCAATATGTCTCCTATGATCACATTTCCCCTCATATCGAGTCTTCCTATCTACAGTTGATTGCATCCCTATACCAAAAAATGTTACAGAAACCTTAAAATACCCTAAATGGACAGATGTTATGAAGGAGGAGATTAATGCCCTCCTAAAAATCAAATTTGGGAATTGGTGAATCTTCCAAGGGGGAAAGACCCAGTGGGGTGTAAGTGGGTGTTTACAGTTAAACAAAAGGCGGATGGGACAGTTGAAAGGTATAAAGCAAGATATGGAGTTGACTATGATGAGACATTTGCTCCGGTAGCTAAGATGAACTCAATTCGAGTTCTCCTATCATTAGCTGCTAATCTTGGCTGGGAATTGCATCAACTAGACATTAAGAATGCCTTTTTAAATGGTGACCTAGAGGAGGAGGTGTACATGGTTCAACCCCCGGGATTCTGTGCCAGGGGAAGTGAAAATAAGGTGTGTAAGCTAAGAAAGTCTCTCTATGGTTTGAAACAATCTCCCAGGGTTTGGTTCAGTAAGTTTCATATGGCAGCTCAGCAAGTAGGGTTCAAGCAATGTTAGTTCGATCACATACTCTTTGTGAAGAGATGTCAGGAACAAGTTGCTGTTTTGATAGTGTATGTTGATGATATCATCATTACAGGAAATTGGAGTTCAGAAATACAAWAGTTGAAACAATTCSTTRCATCTMAATTTGAAGTGAAAGATCTAGGTCCTCTAAAGTATTTTCTTGGAATTGAAGTTGACCGCTCAAAAAGTGGTATTTTCATTTCTCAAAGGAAGTACACTCTTGATCTGTTACAAGACATAGGCAAGTTAGGTGCAAGGCTAGTAGATGCTCCTATGGATGCTGATCATACATTGGGTAACTGTGATGGTGAACCTCTAAAAGATGTAAAACAGTTCCAAAGGTTAGTGGGGAAGTTGATTTATTTATCCATGACTCGTCCAGACATTGCCTATTCAGTTGGGGTCCTGAGCTAATTCATGCACTCTCCTAAGAAACCTCACTTTGAGGTAGCAGAGAGAGTTCTTAGATACTTAAAAAAGTATCCAGGAACAGGTCTACTATTCAGTAATTATAATCATCTAAAGGTGGAAGTCTTTATTGATGCTAATTGGGCAGGTGCTGTGGATGATAGGAAGTCCACAAGTGGGTATAGCACATTTGTGGGAGGAAACCTAGTGACCTGGAAAAGCAAGAAACAAAGTGTGGTAGCAAGGTCAAGTGCTGAAGCGGAGTATAGAGCTATGGCACATGGGGTGGCTGAAGTTCTTTGGCTAAAAAATCTTCTAGGGGAGCTTGGAGTTGCTGTTCACAATCCTATGTCTCTCTACGGTGACAACAAGGCAGCTATTAACATCGTCAGTAATCCTGTCCTACATGAGAGGACCAAGCACATTAAAGTGGACAAACACTTCATAAGGGAAAAATTGGAAGAAAAGGATATTTGCATCCCTTATGTCAACTCCAAGGAACAACTTGCTGATGTCCTCACAAAAGGACTTCCATACTCGTGGCACAATGAGTTGAGTGACAAGTTGGGCATGATAGACATATACAACCCAACTTGAGGGGGAGTGTTGTGAATCTTATTTATTGGTTCTCTGTTAGTATGCTATTAGTATGCTGTCAGCCTAGTCTACCTAGGTGCTGTCAGCTAATGTTCTTTTTTTTCTTGTTAGTTGTTTATTATTAGGAATTGCCACCAGGGGCATTCTTGTAACTTCTGTTCTTATTATTTTAAGTGAATATAAATAATGAGCTGGTAGCCGCCAACCCTTAGTTTTTGAGTCTCAATCGAACATCTCGCTCTCTTCTCTTCTCCTCTCTCTTCTCTTCTCTCTCTCTCTCTCTCTCGTCTCTCTCTCTCTCAGGAAGGAACACAAGACTTATACTGTTATTAGATGGTTAGTGAATTTGATCCAACCACAAATTAGTCAGCATTATTTATGGATGAATTCAGCCAAGGAAATATGGGATAGTGTTGCTGAAACTTATTCACAAAAACTAAATGTGGCCAGGGCATATAAGTTAAGGAGTGATGTGAGTAATCTAAGGCAGGGGGAGAGACCTTTAGCAGTATACTTCTCAATGCTGAAATCCTTGTGGCAAGAGATAGATCTAATGGAAATTGTTGTTTGGGAAAGCACGAATGATGCTGAGACATATAGGAAATTAGTTGAGAGGAATAGGGTCTTTGAATTCTTGATAGGCTTGAATCCAAAGTTTGATATTACTAGACAAAACATCCTAGCTAAGGATAATGTATCTTTGTCTCAGGCCTATGCCATGATGAGTAATGAAGAGAGCAGGAGGCTGGTCCAGGTTCAAGGGACTATCCCACGTGACCATTTTGCTAATTTGGGGTTGAACCTAAGGTGACTACAGGTAGTTTAGGTGGTTCAGGGAAGGAGGTTATATGTGAGTACTGCAGGAAACCCAAACATACAAAAGACAAATGTTGGAAACTGCATCCAAAACTTCTTCCACTTTCAAAAGAAGGTTGGTAATGGGAAGTCAGGATGTGCCAACATAGCCACAGTCTCAGATAATGACAGGTGTTTCATAGATGAGAGGACTACTAGTGAGCAATTAGTTGTTATGAAGACAGAGTATGAGAAGTATGGGAGGATGATCAGACACCTTGAGATTGCAGCCTCTTCCTCCAACTCTTTGGGCAATCCAGTTACTTCTGCATTTGCACATTCCGGCATACGTTCGGTGCTACTGCCAATCATGCAACTATCTCAGGTAATCATAGGATCCCTTGGATTGTTGATTTTGGTGCTTCTGATCATATGACCAGCCTTTCCACTCTATTTAGTTCTTATGATTTGCTTCCTGGCCATGATAAGATTACCTTAGCCGATGACTCATTTGCTCCTATCTTTGGCAAGGGAGTCATCAAGGTTACAATCTCTTTTTCTCTTTCTTTTGTCCTGTCCCTAGACTGAATACTAATTTATTGTCTGTGAGTAGCCTAACTAAATCCTTAAACTACAGTGTAACCTTCTTCCCTTCTTATTGTGTTTTCAGGACTTGAAATCTTAGAAAGTGATTGGTAGTGGCCATGAGGCAAATGGAATATATCTGCTGGATACTCTTGGACAAAGCCAAGGGCAACCTGGAAGAGCTGCTTTTGGATCTACTTCTTCAGAGTCTTTTAGTTGTATCATGTTATGCCATTTTCGTTTGGGTCATTTATCTTTTCCTGCTTTGAGTCATTTATTCCCAGAATTGTTTAAAGGAATTAACTTGTCTTGCCTTCACTGTGAGTCCTGTGAGTTATCAAAGCATTGTAGAAACAATTATCCTTTGAGTAATAAAATATCCTCCTTTCCTTTTCATGTTGTGCACTTTGATGTGTGGGGGCCATACCACCTACCCTCTATGGGAGGTTATAGATACTTTATCTTGTTCATTGACGATTTCTCATGATATACTTGGTTATTTTTTATGAGATCTTGAGATGAGGTTTCTAAGCTTGTGAGGCAGTTCCATGAATTTGTTTTTACCCATTTTGATACAAGGATCAAGATATTTAGATCTAATAATACAAAAAATATTTTGAAAAAAACCTAACCTCTTATTTCACTAATTTTGGGGTTATTCACCAGAGTTCTTGTGTTCGTACTCCAGAACAAAATGGAGTAGCTGAGAGGAAAAACCGTCACATAGTTGAAGTTGCAAGAATTATTTTGTTTGTCTCACATGTTCCTATAAGATTCTGGGGGGATGATGTTCTCACTGCTACCTACCTAATCAACTATATGCCATCTAGAGTGTTGGGTTTTAAGTTCCCTTTTAACCTCCTTTATCCAGATAAGGACCTCTTTTCTATTCCCCTTTGTGACTTTGGCTGCACTTGTTATGTACACATTTCTAGTACCTACAGACATAAATTTGAACCCAAGGCCCATAAGTGTAACTTTTTGGTTATGTCTCCACACAGAAGGGTTATTGCTGTTTTGATCCTAGCATTGGGACTCGTTATGTTTCAATGGATGTTACCTTTGTTGAGTCCACTCCTTTCTATGGTTCATCTCAAGAGGAACATCGCTCATCGGGAAGCATTTGTCATAGTTGTTTGCACTCCCCCTTCCTGTCCCTATTGAGTGTCCACTTGAGTCTCCTTCTATTCTTGATGAGTCAAGGGGGAACAATTATCTTCTGCTCCTTTCAATATTCCTGTTCTTCCTCCATTACCTCCTCGTCCCTTTTTTAATCACAGGCGGTACTAGTGGCAAAGGACCAAGAGCGAGCAGATTGTTTCCTCTACATTACATGAGCCTCCTACACTTCCAGTTGCTGAAGAGACAACAGGTACTGATACCACCCCCTTGCAGCCTCCCTTCCCAGATCCTGATGTCCCTATTGCTATTAGGAAAGGTAAACGGAAGTGTACTGCACATTGCATTTCCAAACATCTTTCCTATAGCCTTTTTTCTCCTTCATATTATGGCTTCCTTTCTTCTGTTGCTTCTAACACTATACCCAGGTCTGTATTAGAAACTTTTACTACTCTAGAATGGAGGGGTGCTATGAGAATTGAAATAGAGGCTCTGCACAAGAATGACACATGGGAAGTGGTTGATTTGCCCCGAAGGGAAAGAGCCAGTGGGCTGTAAGTGGGTGCATACCATCAAATATCATGTTGATGGCTCTATTGTGATGTACAAAGCGCGATTCTTGAATGGAGAACTACATCTGTGCAAGTTCTGCTATCTTTGGCAGCTCATTCAGACTGGCCTCTTTATTAGCTGGATGTGAAAAATGCATTCTTGAATGGAGAATTACATGGGGAAGTTTATATGTCCCTCCCACTAGGATTGTATGGCACAGACATGGAGGGAAAAGTGTGCAAGTTGAAGAAGTCTCTCTATGGCCTCAAACAATTTCCTAGGGCATGTTTTGAAAGGTTTGGGGCTGCTCATTTTAACTTTGGCTACATACAAACTCAGTTTGATCATACTCTCTTTGTGAAGAGGAGAGGTTCATTGGTGGTATATCTCATAGTTTATGCTGATGATATTGTAGTGACTGGCACTGATGTGACAGGAATTGATGATCTTAAATCCTTCCTTCATACAAAGTTTGAGATAAAAGATATAGGGGAGTTGAGGTATTTCCTTGGTATTGAAGTGGCTCAGTCTAAGGATGGAATATTTCTCTCAGCGCAAGTATGTGCCAGACTTGCTCACTGAAACATGCAAAATGGGTGCAAGACTAGTGTCTACTCCTATTGATATGAGTCACAAACTTCTGCTTTTGATGGTGAACTGTTGAAGGATAAGGGAATGTTTCAAAGGTTACTAGGGAAACTACTATATCTTTGTATGACTCGGCTTGACATTGCATATGCTGTTAGTTGCATTAGCTAGTTCATGCATTCTCCGAGAGACACTCATGGCAGCAGCAGAACGGATTTTATGTTACTTGAAGAGTACTCCTGGGAAGGGCATTCTTTTTGCTAAGCATGGTTATATGAAACTGATGTTTTATACAGATGCTGACTGGGCAGGCAACATTGATGATAGGAGATTAACTTTAGGATACTGTAGCATGGTGGCAGGTAATATCGTTTCTTAGAGAAGCAAGAAACAATCTGTTGTTGCTAGATCTTCAACTGAGGCCGATTTCAGGGCTATGGCTCATGGGGTTTCTGAGTTACTTTGGCTTTGATCCTTGATGGAGGAACTAGGTGTTGAGTATGATAAGCCATTGATGCTATATTGTGATAATCAGGCCGCCATCAACATTGCCCACAATCTGATGCAACATGATAGGACTAAGCATATTGAAGTTGATAGGCATTTCATCAGAGAAAGAGTGGCTTCTGGAGAAGTTTGTCTACCATTCATTACATCTAAAGAACAATTAGCTGGCATTCTTACCAAGGGAATCTCCAAGGCCAAGCTAAAACATGACACTGGCAAGCTGGGCATGATTGATATCTATGATTCAGCTTGAGGGGGAGTGTAGAGAGAATGGGCTGAATGGCCCATAGGCTGTTCTTATTTCTTTATGTTCTTATTTTTTTTGTTAATGGGCCTTTTTATGTTATTGTTTAATTAAGTTAATCGCCCAATTAAGGGCCTAGTTGTAATCACAGAAACTTTGTAATTATTTTTTAAATAAAAAGATTAGGGATGGGAATGAGGTTCAAACAACTCATCTACCCCTTTTCAGACCTTTTTAAATCAGTCCTCTCATTCTTTTGGACTGTTTTTCTTCTTAAACATATCCTAAAGTTTTCGTGGATCACTTAAAGGCCGTTTTTGATAGTTCAGGGGAGTGGAGTTTTATACTTCCAGATCTTGATCGGAATAAGGGGCAGTTGTCTGATCCATAGCTTTGGAGAGTAAGTTCAGTATTGAGGAGATTAGAGAATCTTTGTTCTCAATGGAGAGATCTAAAGCCTTGGGTCCAAGTGTATTTTCTATGGCATTCTATCAAGATTTATTGGAAGTTTTTGATGAGTTCTATCAAAGGGAAGAAATCTCACTAGGAGAAAATGGTACATTTATAGCTTTGGTGCCAAAGAAAAAGGAGGCTAGGACCCCAAATGACTTCAGACCCAAAAGCGGAGTGGGGAGTCTATAAAATTATTGGAAAATTCCTATTAGGAAGGTAAAAGAAAATACTACCCTTGGTGATATCACAAATCCAGGGGCCCTTTATAGGGGGGAGACAAATTGTGGATCAAATCTTGGTGTCCATCTTCTCATATGCATCCTTCCCTATTTTGATTAATACAAGTTAGCTTTCTGCAAAAAAAAAACATGGTAGAAAAAATAAAACAATGGTGGAAAGGGACTGATTTGTAAATTGGACCTATAAAAAGGCTTATGACTTAGTGGATTGGTCCTTCCTCCTAGAGATCCTTGAGAAGATAGGATTGAGTGAAGGGTGGACATTGTGGATTAAAGGGTGCTTCAGTTCAGTACACTTTTTTTTTCGAAAAAGGTAAGTTAGTAGATTTATTAATGCACAGGATCGGGCTTGGTAGAACAAACCAGGCTTGGGAAAACCAAACAAAGCCACACCTTGAGAAGCCACAAATCAAAGAGCCACAAAAAAGCTTACATCTAACCTTACAAACCGACAAAACCAAGAGCCACAACCCCAAAGAACCAAAAAGCCACAAGACCTAAAAAACTCATAAAAAGCCTAGGGCGGTAAGACAATATCAAACCCGAGCCAAGAAAAAACCACAAAACAAACACCTAGGCAACACTACATTTTTGCCATTGCCATTTTTTCCCTTGAGTTCTACGAGACTCAAAGACAACATCCCCATAGATATCTGATAGATTCTTCAACTTCCTACAACTTGATAGACAGTCTAGGCTCTAAAGTGACCATTTTACCATTCAGAGAAAAACCAAGGAATCTTTTGAAGTTCTCCTGAATTCAATATTCTGGTTAAGTGATCAAGGGTTGATGCACACTTTCCCGCTTGAAGAGTATGCTATTCAATTTTGATAAACGATGTTTCCAGAGATTTCTTCTTAGCTAAGAGAGGGTTGAGACAAGGATATCCCTTGTCACTCTTTTTGTTCACATTGGTTGTAGTGGTAGCAAGTAGAATGATTATTAATTAGAACAACTTGATTAGTGGTTGGAAGGACTGAGAAATTTGAGCAATTTGTAGATGGCATAATCTTGTTTTGTGAAGGAAGTAGACAAGAAGAACCGAGAAACCTAAAGGATCTTGTTACTACCTTTGAAGTTTGAGCAAAGTTCTAAATACTGATACAGTTCGATATGCCAAATGGGGTGTATAAGACTTTGGAACAATATGCTCTAATTGTTTTTAGTTTTTTGTTTCAAACTTGTTTAGAGGGGCTAGTATAAGGCTTGTTTACCCCTTGAAATAGGTTAAACTAGTGTTTTCAACTCGTCATTGATCTGGAGGGTCAAATCGTCCGAACCGTCACCCGTTCACGATTCCGGGTCTGCTTTGGCTAAAACCCAGGATTTGGTCAAAACCTGATGACTTAGTAAAAAACTATTTGATCTAGGCGGTTGAACCATTGATCCGTTTGACCTAGTCACTATGTCACAGGTTGCACACTCAATGTATGTGGAAACTTTGGGACCCCAAAACTTTGTGCTCAGATGTCCGATTGGGGTGTTTTCTTTTTTATTTTTTTTTGGGTAACATTTCGAGGTCTATGCATCCCAAGGCATTGAAGGCACTTGGCCTTGTTATTTTTTCCGAAAAACCCTTTTTTGCCTCAAATTGCAATTGTTAACATTTTTGTAAATAAAAATTAAAATATGAATTAAAAATATAAATTAAATATAAAATAATTCATATGTTACATGTATAATATAATTATACATTAATTATTTATAAAATATGTGTTTATACATACATATATATATGTATATATTATATTTTTTGATGTGGCATAGTTTGATTAGTTTGACCTAAATGGTCGAATTGGTGACCCACAACCCAATGTTTTAAAAACTGACCTGAAACTGCTTTGGCCATTGCTTTTTGAGTCAATGGTTCGACTTCTTGGTCTGAACGAATGGCCCATTGCAATTTAAAAAAATAAAAATAATAATTAAAAAATGGCCAAAACCGTTGTTCGGGTTAAATGGGTTGACGGTTCGTCTGCCCAGGCTAGTGGGTTATCGACCAAGTCAATGGTTTTTGGCAAAGGAGAGGATCAAGGGTGAAACGGAACCAGTTGCCTTGATAATTTTTGGGCTGAATGGTTCGACTTTCCGGGTCAATGACAATTTGAAAACCATGCCTCAACCTAGAGGCAAAAATGGTTCAGCCACCGGGTCAGTTTTTAAAACATTGGATTAAACCCTGAAACACCAAGGATTTCGCCTATCGATGACCCATTGATATGATATCAGCCTATATGTTGTGAAATTTTGATCCTTTCCTTTGAGCATGCCTCTAATTTGAGGGTGATTTAAGGAAAAGTTGTGTAGTGGGGATTAACTTAGAAGGGGGAAGAGATTAATAGGATGGGTAGTGTTTTTGGGGTATTAAGTTAGAAGTTGGCCTTTGGAGTACCTAGAACTCTTGCTATGAGGGAACTTGGGAACAAATGGCTTTTGGAATCCTGTGGTGGAGGGTTTTATTAAGAATTTGGCCTTGCAGAAAAGGAATTACATTTCAATGGGTGGAAGAATAACCCTGATCGAATCCACAATGGCTAACTTACCCAGTTTTGTCTACCTTTTGCATTTTCATTAAAGTGGCTAGGCAACTAGAAAAGTACATGAAGGACTTCTTGTGGTAATCAAGGGATGAATAAAAGGATTACTTGGTGAAGTGGGAACAAGTTTGCAAACCTAAGGAACAAGGTGGGCTAGGAATTTGAAACTTAATTCATAGGAATATAACCCTTCTAGGTAAATGGTTGTGGAGATTTCCCCTTAAAAGATAGGCTTTGGCATAGGGTCAATGAAAGAATACATGATGTGTTGGACAACAGCTAGGATGCTAAGGCAGCCCCTCACTCGATAAAATTTCCTTGGAAATCAATACTCACAAACTTTCTTAATTTTACTCATTTTGTTGTGGGTTGTGGGAACGAAGTACTCTTTTGGGAGGAAACTTTGGGTAGGTCAGATCCCTTTCAAATTGCAATTATCCTTGCTATATACTTTTTCCAACTATAAATTTGAACATGTGTTGAAATTTGGAGTAACTTCCTAGTTAAGGATAAATTGGAATTTTGGCTTCAGAAAGGTTTGGGAATACCCTTTGGCAACCAGTCTAGCTTTCAGCCGCTCTACACTACCATCAGGTAAGTACTTAACCATATAAACCCACTTACAACCAAAAGCCTGCTTACCTAGTGTTTTAAAAGCGCAAGGTGCAAAAAAGGCACAAGGGCCATTTTGCGCCTGAGGCGCACACCTTTTTGAGGCAAGGCACACAATTTAAAAAAAAATGCAAAAAATCAAAAAATTATAAAACATAATATTAATAAAAATATTAACTTAAGTTTTAAAATAAATGTTTCAAAAAACCTATTATCTAAAATTAAAATACATGAATATAATATGTAAAGCATATTCAAATGAGAATTTAAAAATGAAATCAAACATGTAAAACATTTTCAAGCATATAAAACCCACAATCTCATTTTTTTCTCAATTGCATCAAGTAGCTAATGTGATATATTACATTCCTAATTCTACGAGCTGCCTTTGTGCCACGCCCCTCGAGGCAAAGCCCAAATAAGTCCATGTTAGGGTCTTAAATTCTTAGATTTCACACAAAAAATAATAATTTTATAGTTTAAATTGCTTTTAAGAAGATATTTTATTAAGATGAATGAATGGACAACATTACCAAATAAGGGGTTCTTAAAGCTCCAGTTCGCTCGCAAGGTGGAGCTTTAAGAACCCCCTATTTGGTAATGTTGTCCATTCATTCATCTTAATAAAATATCTTCTTAAAAGCAATTTAAACTATAAAATTATCATTTTTTGTGTGAAATCTAAGAATTTAAGACCCTAACATGGACTTGTCTGGGCTGGCCTCGAGGGGCGTGGCATGGGGGCGGAGCCCCCAGCCCAGCGGCCAAACTCAAAAAAGGGAAAAAGCGGCAAATTTTCAAAAGGCGCACGCCTGGGCTAAGGCGCAAGGCGCACCAGGCGCACCAGGCGTGTGTCTTTTGAATGGGCTGCGCCTAGGACCTGGGCGAGGCACCTACCCTAAAATGCGCCTCGCCTGAGCGCCTAGGCGTGCCTTTTAAATCACTGTGCTTACCAGGAGGAAGAGTGGTGAGTTCCCATGTATGATTATGAGCCAGAGCTAAGAGTTCTTCTTCCATCGCACATGTGACTTTTCCACAATATTTTAGTAATATAAAGCAAATTTGGCCGAATGGGAGAGTTGACTTTTCTCTCATTCAAACTAGACCTTTTCCTCCTTGTCTTCTCTTCTACTCTTCTCCTTTCTCTCTTTCTCTCTTTCTCTCTTCTCTCTTTTACTTGACTGTTATCAGTCTAACAGGCAGGCCGAACTCTAATACACCAAATGTCCAAGCTTTGTGTTGGGAAGTATTCCTTGGAAAGATTAACACTTGTTATGTGCTCCAAAAAAGAAGGCCTAATAAATGTCCATTTCTTCGTATGTGCTTTCTTTGCAAAGCAAGTGGTAAGACAATTCTCCATTTACTAATCTCCTATCCCTTTGTTCTTCATGTTTGGGAGGATTTTTGCTCTCTATTTGGATGCAAGTGGATCCCTCCTCAAGATGTCGTAAGTCTCTTCAATCCAAACTTCTTGAGGCAACCGAAGAAGGGAGAATAATGTCAAAGGAAGCTAGGGCACTAGTAGCATGGACTATTTTGGAAAAGAGGAACATGTGAATTTTCAATGAGAAAGAAAGACCCAAGGAAGGGACTGTGGAATGCGTAAGGACAAAATTTGCACATTGGGCAAAGACATTGGAAGTATTTAAAACTTTTATAGTAAATGGAAATATAAGAACATGGTTTGAAGTTGCAAAATCTTCTAAAATTAAAGACAAGGTGATTATGGAGTGGAATTCCCCAACAGATAATATAATAAAATTGAACTTTGGGAGCTCCTTGGGGAATTTGGGCTAGCAAGTATAAGAGGTATGTTCAGAGACTCCTTAAGCAGGGTGGTGGCTATGTACTCAAGGCCAATTGGAGTTGGTTCTTGTTGAAAGGTGAACTATTAGCTTTATTGCAAGGATTAAGATTAGTAAAGCAGCTTGGCTTCCAACAATTGGAACCATAAGGGGATTTGATGTTGGTCATACCTTGGATGAGAATCAATACTTTAGTCCCTTGTATAAATAGGCATGCTGTCAGAGATAGAATGCTTATCAAGGGAATTGAATATTATTCCTAATTAGGTTAGAAGAACAAAAAATGTAATGACAAGTTCACTAGCAAAACAAGGGGTCAATCAGTGATTTAAAAGGCGTGCCTAGGTGCACAGGCAAGGCGCATTTAAGGGTATGCGAGTTGCCTAGGTCCTAGGTGGAGTATTTTCAAAAGGCACTTGCTTGGTGAGCCTGGTGCACCTTGTGCTTCAGCCTAGGCGTGCACCTTGTGCTTCAGCCTAGGCGTGCACCTTTGGAAAATCTGTGCATTTTTTTTTTCGTTTTTTGTGCTTAGTAGTTGGGCCGGGGGTTCACCCCCAGACCCCCATCCAAGCCCCTTTAGGCAAGTCCAAACAAGTCCATATTTTCTAATGTTCCTAATTCATTCATCCTAATGAAAAATATTTTTTAAAAGACACTTAAAGTTATAATACCTTTCTTTTTTATAGGGATTAGGAATTTAAGACCCTAATATGGACTTGTTTGGGCTTGCCTCAAGGGGCTTGGTACAAAGGCAGCTTGTAGAATAAAATGTACATAATGTTTAACACCATATTATTTATTTGAAGTAATGCAATTGGGAAAAAAATAAAGAGATTAAGAGTTTACAAGCTTGAATATGTTTTTTATGTTATACTTGATTTTATTTTTATATTTTCATTTTAAATATGACTTACATGTTGTGTTTATGTATTTTAATTTGAGATAATAGGCTTTTTAAAGCATTTATTTTAAAATTTAAGTTTATATTTTTAATTAACAAATTTTTTTAATATTTTAATACTAATAATTTGCATTTTTTTTTTAAATTTTGGCATTTTTTTGAATTTTCTTGGAATTCTTTTTTGCATTTTTTTGCCTTGCTTCAGAAAGGCACGCAAACCTAAATTAACTTTTATTTTTGTATCAAATCTTAATTATTTCATCTAATAAATTTTATTTGCTAATAAAAAAATGTATAGATAGCATGATAACTTTGGGTGTTTTTCTTGTTTCCCATTTTATAGCAGATAGTTGCACATGAGCAGTACTTAAATATCCAATGCTTCCTACAAATTAACACAATAATATGTTATCTTCTTCAAAATACATATATAATCCCTACGATATATCACTGATTTAAAAGCGAGAAACACACCCAGGTGAAAGGAATTCCTAGATCTTGAGGCATGTTGAAAGGCTAGGCAAAGCATGCACCTGGACAGAAGAAAATAGAACTGCAGTAAATGGTTGTATCTAATCAAGAAGAATAGAAAGAAAAAGAAGAGGTGTAGAGCAAGAGGAGAAACTGGAAGAAGGGAGGAGAACATGGCAATTTAATCTTCACTTGGCAATTCCTAGTCAACTATTTAATGCTCTTGAGTACATGAAGCTTTCTCATTATTTAGCATCCATCTAATTACAACTTGTGAGTCCCCTTCAATGGGCACAGCTTGTTTATATTCATTTGACTAGCATACTGCAATCCTTACAGCACAACCTTAACCACTGCTCTTAGGGAGTCACTAACTCCAATTGGGCTCAATACAGGGGCCATTACAAGTCCCTTCTCATCTCTAGATACTCCTCCCACTCCTCATGGTTCTGGATTCCTAATTCTGCAGCCATCAAAGTTTACGTCTTCAGTTTTATAAATCCCCCCTTTGGTGGTATCCACTGCTTTTGAATCATCATCCTTTTAAGGGAAGACCCAGCCACTGCCCCCTAATTCTTTATTATGTCTTCTGTGGAGTAAGATGAGAATACCTCCAAAGATTTTACTCAATGAACCACTCTCACTACAGTGCACTCAATTATTGCTTCCTTGCTTTTCTTTTTTGTTCCTTGAAAATTCTTATATTCCTTTCTTCCCAAGTTCCCATATAGCCCAAATAATAGCTGCTCTCATACACCTCCACATAATTCATATTAGAAGGAAATGTCCACCTGCATTCAAACAAAGAGAAGAAACTTTCCTAAATGAAAGTAGCAAATGGATAGGAGATTAGTAAATGATAGCAAGTCTCACCTCCAACTTTGTATAGAATGCACCAATTTGGGGATAAACACCAGTTTGACATTCTTTTATGAAGGACATCCAAAGTATTAATTCTCTCATGCTAAACCTCCCAATAAAAGCCATTATTTTAGGAAGAATCAGCTTAGATAAAATCTCTTTAATAGGGAAGGATCGCAAGTGGGAGAGAGGACACAAAACTTTGAAAAAAGAGGCACAGGAGAGGAACCAGAAGGATAGGGAGTCCAAATATGACCATCAAACTTAGAGGGATCCAAGAAAGCACCTTTCAAGAAATTTTATGAAGTTTGATACAATAGGAATATCAGTATCTCATAGGCCTCTTCTAAAACCCAAGTCCCAATTGAAACCTCTAAAGATTTTCTGCTCCTTCGTTTTTTTTTTTTTTTCGTTTTTGTTTTCCAGTGTATGCTTTTACTATGTGGGTGAAGCACTTCTCTTGTGGCATCTTTGGTTTTGTATTTCAATTTTTCTCTTTTAACTTTGGAAAGCAGACAATTTCCAACACGTAACAATGGGCTTCAGCAGCAAGTATCAACATCAAATAAAGAAGAGAAAATAGAAGAGGAAGCAAGAATAAGTTCCATTGTAGTTGCTTACTATGGCAGAAACAGAAAAAAGAATTTTTTTTATTTAGTCCTTAGTAAGTAGGGAAAAAACAATTGAATAGAATAGGTTGTTCTCTACAAGAGTTGTTCACACTCTTTAGTAGACCCAAAATAGCAACTTTCAACTCCTATTTGGTCTCTAACTCCTAGTTGTATTCAAATTTCAAACCAAAAAAAAAAAAAATAGAAACTTCCTTTTGGAACTAGGATACTAAAACAATCTAGTTGTACTACATATAACAAACCAGAAATTACAAAAAGTAGCAAGTCATCCTTCACTGTAAATAACATTGATGACAATACTATAAATAGTGATGACGGGAATTACTATAAATGCTAATGTGGTCTACTGGTCAACTGGTTTACTAGGACTTTGACCATGACTTGCAGAACCCAAAATTCAGCCAACTTAAAGTATTTAGTTGCGACACTTCCACATGCTGGATTTAACTTAAATTCTACAGTATTTGAGTACTATATGTGTACTTAAGTTCCATCAAATTTCAGCCAGATCAAACAAGGTTTGACTGGTCAAGCAGTCACTTTTTTTCTGCTTGACGATGCATTCTGCAGGTCTATTATTTTACCCTTCTTCTTCAATTTATTCCTTTACTTCCATATTTGCATAACTTTGTGATCATTAATGAAAGTTTTATTATCTATGAAAAATGAAGAGCCTCATGTCCTTATTCAAAAAGAAAGAATGAAAGAGGAAAATGAAATTGGTATAGCGTACTACTTGAGTCTTGGTTCTTTATATTACATATTCTATATTTTTCAAGTTGTCTCTTTATGTTTTTTCAAGTTCTATTTCAAGTTGGTTCTTTATAATAATGTTTTTCAAAAATATGTTTATAATCTTTTTGCTTTTTCTACTCTTTTGTGTCCTAAACTGCAGAAATGATAAAACTGTGGATGCAATAATTATTTTATTATTTTTTGTTGTGGTTTAAACTTCTTTATCTCTGTCCAATTTTTTCACTTTTCTGTTTTTCCATAGTCCCATGTTTCATTATATCGTGCCTAGATGATGAGAAATATAATAACTTTGTCTGGTTGATTAATAAAAATGTTTTGCTATTTTTTCTGCTTTGGTTTGCCAGTTTTTTACTTAAGATTTTTTTATTGTACTCTCCATATTTTGGATTTTCCTTTTTGTTGAAATTACATTACGATTTTTCTTGTTTTATTCATTCTGTTTTTGTTGTTCTTGCTGTTCTAGCAGGTTTCCTATTGTGGAGCCTGATGTTAGCCATACAAAACTTCGCCTTGCAAAGGAAGGATTAGAGGTGATAGAAAGAATAACAACACCAATTGCAGCTATTGCAGTAAGCATGATAAATATTTTCCATAACTTATACTATTTGTGAAATGTTTCTTATCTAACCAAGAGTGAATATTTGAAGTAAGTTCTCAGTCTCACAAATTAAAATGGTAAAATAAGCAACTTTCAACTGTATTCTAATGACTAATCTGACAGGATACTATTGGGTTAAAATCATGGATTGCCAAAATATTTTGCCAATCCTTGCTTGAACCTTGCAATATGTAGAGAACACTGATGTGAACCCCACTGTGTTCGTACAGTTAGTCGTTATGGTAGTTATTTCAGACTTATGTTATTAATTTGTCTTTTATTATTTTTCCATGTAAGCAAGGGTAATTCGGCCCTTTTACATTTAATTGGATATGAATATAACTTATGAGTGGGGCGGCAATTGCGGGCTCTCTCTCACTCTCTTTTCAGAACTCTATCTTTGAGTTCCTCTTCATAATATACTAATATATTATATTATTAATGTACATTAGTTGACATCCTATCGACATAATAGGAAAAACTATCTTTTTTTGTTATTTGGACCGATTTGGTCGACATTTCCGAAATATAGGAAATGTCGACCAAAATAATGTAATTTTTATATTACCATCCATTTTCATGTCGGTGAGCATCAACATCGACATATGTCGGGCGACATTAGTGAAGTTTCACGACATTTGAAACCATGGTATGGGGGGGGTACAGATATTTCTTGTTGTTTGTTGATGATTATACCCATTTTTCTTGGGTTTACCTTATGCATTCTTGAGAGAGGTTCCAGTATTGACCCGGATCTTTCATCAGATGATTTTAACCCGGTTTGGGGTCAAAATCAAGATATTTAGATCCGATAATGCGAAAGAATACTTTGCAAAACCATTAGCCTCTTATCTCCTTGACCATGGGATTATCCATTAGAGTACTTGTCCTCATACACTACAACAGAATGGGGTTGCCGAAAGAAAGAATAGACACATATCAGAGGTGGCTAGAAGCATTATGTTTAACTCCAATGTGCCTATACGTTTCTGGGGGGATGCTATTCTTACAGTAGTATATCTCATTAATCGGATTCCTTTACGGGTTCTTGACATGAAACCTCCCTTTACCCTTTTATATCCTGGTAAAGAGTTGTTTACTGTTCCCCTTAAAACCTTTGGTTGTACTTGCTTTGTTCAGATTCTTGGCCCTCATCGTTCCAAATTTGATCTTAAGGCCTCAAAATGTATTTTCCTTGGTTATGTACAAACTCAAAAGGGATATTGCTGCTATGAACCTACTTCTAGGAGGAGATTTGTCTCTATGGATGTCACTTTCTTTGAGGATGAACCCTATTATCCTAGGGTTTCTTCTCAAGGGGAGAGTAGTGAGGTTGGGATTGACTCATCAGAAGTTCCTTTACTTGTCCCATTAAGTGAAGAGGGATGTAATGGGGAGGGTTGTCAGAGGTGCCGGGATTTGAGAGTCTATCACAGACGGTGGAGGCAGGTTGATTTCGGTCATCAGTAATTTAGGCCGACCCCAGTTCCTTCTGTGGATCCAGATCTAGGTACCACAGTTGCTTTATCAGATATTACAGAGGAGATGCCTTCCACAGTTGAGCCCTCACCTTCCACTGTTGAGCCCTCACCTTCATTGGATGACCTTGACCTTCCCATTGTAGTCCGTAAAGGCAAACGCCGTTGCACCACATCCACAACCCACTGCATTTCCCAGTTCTTGTCCTATGATCATTTGTCCCCCTTTTACAAGTCCTTTCTTGCATCCATTACTGATATTCCCATACTTAGAATAGTGCAAGAAGCCTTGTCAGTTCCTGAGTGGAAAGATGCAATGAAGGTAGAGATGGATGCCCTTATCAGAAACCATACTTGGAAGATAGTTGATCAGCCCAAAGGGAAGAAATCAGTTAGATGTAGATGGGTGTTTACTGTGAAACATAATGCTGATGATTCTATTGAAAGGTATAAGGCCCGATTAGTTGCAAAGGGATTTACTTAGACATATGGTATCGACTACTTGAAGACGTTTGCACCAGTAGCCAAGATGACAACTATTAGAGTCTTATTATCTCTTGCAACCAGTTACTCTTGGCCCTTGTTTCAGATGGTTGTTAAAAATGTCTTCCTTAATGGAGACTTGTAGGAAGAGGTTTACATGCAATTACCTCTTGGATTTTATGGTGCAGAAACAGGAAAGAAGGTTTTCCGGCTGAACAAAGCTTTATATGTACTAAAACAGTCCCCCAGAACTTGGTTTGATAGATTCAGACAAGCCCTTGAAAAGTTTGGTTATGTGCAGGCCCAGTCAGACCACACCTTGTTCATCAAGAAAGTGGATTCTTAAGCAAGGAATGATAACAGTGAGATTGAGACTCTTAAGCAACTCCTTCATTAAGAGTTTGAGGTAAAAGATCTAGGAGAGCTACGTTACTTCTTGGGTATTGAGGTAGCTAGGTCTAAGCATGGGATTTTTGTTTCTCAAAGAAAGTATGTTCTTGACTTGTTGGAAGAAACTGGAAAGTTGGGTGTTAAGCTTGCTGACACACCTATTGAACAGAAGCACAAGATCAGTGCAGAAGGTGGAGAGCCTCTTGAAGATAAAGCTATGTTCCAACATCTAGTTGGAAAACTTCTCTATCTTTGTCTCACATGACTGGACATCAGTTATGCAGTTAGTTTTGTTAGTCAGTATATGCACTGTCTTGGAACTACTCACCTACTTGCAGTTGAGAGGATTTTGGCATATTTGAAAAGGTGCCCTGGCAGAGGTGTTTTATTCAAGAATAATGACCACATGAAGATAGAAGTACAGATGCTGATTGGGCAAGGTGTGTTGATGATAGAAGATCTACCTCTGGATGTTGTGCTTTTGTAGGAGGTAATCTTGTCTCCTAGAGGAGTAAGAAAAAAATGTGGTTTCTCGTTCTAGTGCTGAAGCTGAATATAGGTCCATGGCTAATGGTATGGCTGAAATCCTATGGTTGAGATCCCTATTTGAGGAGTTATGTATTGCTTATGAGAAGCCCTTAATGCTGTAATGTGATAATCAGGCTGCTATTAGTATAACCCATAATCCGGTACAAAATGACAGAACTAAGCATATTGAAGTAGACCGACATTTTATCAGAGAAAGGGTTGCATCTCAAGAAGTATGTCTTCTGTATATCACCTCTGACATGCAGCTTGCCGATCTTCTCACCAAAGCTGTTCCAAGGAAGAAATTAGAAGTAGACCTATGCAAGTTGGGAATGACAAATATCTATTCCCAACTTGAGGGGGAGTATAGAGAACACTGATGTGGTCCCCACTGTGTCCGTACAGTTAGTTGTTATTGGTAGTTATTTCAGACATGTTATTAATTTCTTTTATTATTTTTCCTTGTAAGCAAGGGTAATTCAGTCCTTTTACATTTAATTGGATATGAATATAAATTATAAGGAGTGGGGTGGCAATTGCGGGCTCTCTCTCACTCTCTTTTCCGAACTCTATCTTTGAGTTCCTCTTCTCCTCTCCTTTTCTTCTCTTCTCTCCTCTTCGATCTTTGTTTGTTTTTTTCTCATCAACATTTAAAACAGATTGTAGTCTTGTTCGACTACTCAATATAATAGACTTAGTTGGCAGAATCTATATATGATGCCTAATACAAACTGCCATGTATTGGTGTTGGGCCCTTCTCAGCTGATCGTCCAGTCAACTAGATTTGTTTTTTTTTTTGGACACCATTTCCAATCAAAAAAAAAAAAGAAGAAGGATAAGGTAATTTTATTCATCAAAGAAGCAAATAGTGCAGCAGGCTTGCTGGAGGCAGCTCCCGGCATAGGAGCCACATCCACCGGCCACAAATACATAAAATATTCCACAAATTCATTCTGTCGGAGCCAAACAATGGGCTGGAGAGTAAACTCCTTAGATGCAGACGTATATTCCACAATAGAAAGAATTTCATCAAACAAAACATGCTGTGCCAAGTGGTGCTTCTCTGGTGTGGTAACATTTATTTTTCTTTAGAGGGAAGAGTTAGGATGGCATTGGCTGAAGTATTGGGTCCATTTGATCCAAGATGGTTGAGATGCTCAGCCTGGAGACAAAAAGATTTTATGGCAATGTGTGCGGAGTGCTGTTTTATGGGGACTCGGTGTGAAAGGAATGAAAGAATATTTGAAGAGAGGTATAGGAGGGATGAACAGGTATTTGAGTTTACAATGATAAGGGTGGAACATAGGGCTGTCAATGGGTTGAGTCTGGTTAGGGACAGCATGTACCAGTCCCGAACTGATTTTTAATCAGGACAAAACCAAAGAGTCAGAACTGTCCCAATTAATAATTGGGATAATCGGGCCACCAGAACCATTTTATTCCAGTTATGCTCACATATATCCAAATCCCCAACAGCAAGACAGTTCCAACTTTGATTAAACTGACATATATCCAGAGTCCCAACTCCTGGGATAATACAAGGAAAATTTGAAGTTTTCTCCAAGAGAACTTTATAGAGTACTCTGCAGCTTGTTTTGTATCATACGACATATTTGTGAATTTGCTGATCAACCTCTAGGATGGAGGGGCATAGCATTATGGAACACTATCCTCCAATCGTGCAACTTACTGCCTATAAAATATTCTGAGTTTAATATTGTTAGCGTAGGGGTATTTCTGTCTTTATACTGATGTTGAGGTTGTTGATCTGTAATATGATGTTAGAACTAGTGTTTCTTACTTAATAAAGGGCACTTGTGTCTTTTCCATTATATTAATAATATAAAAACATGTCTAGCTGAATGGGAGAGTGATTTTTTCCCTAATTCGAACCAGACTTTTCTTCTTTTCTTTTCTCCTCCTTTCTCTCTCTCTTTCTTCCTTCTTTCTTCTTCTTTCTTCTTTACTGGTAACAGACAAACAGAACTCAAAGGCAGGCCGAATTATAACATAGTATCAGAGCTGAACTAAGCAACTCGGATCTGCCTAGATTTCTGTTCTCTGTGCACTCAATCTAGGGTTTTCCCTTGATTTCCCTGCCATCGATTGGAGATCAGGGAAAGGGCTGAAAAGGAGTGATCGCCCTCTTCCCTTGGAGGTTTCCATGCCTCCAGTTGTGTCTTGTGTGGTCGGTTGCTGTGGTTTCTAAGCCCTCCCCTAATCGATGTAGGGCTGATTTGTGTGGTGCAGTGGGTGTCTTGTGTGGACTGATTTTTTTCTCGTGTGGTTGTCCTCCTGGTGATGAGGTAAGAGATTTCTATGCATATTTTCTGTTATGAATCAAATAGGAAGTATGTATCAGATCGCATGATGGGATTTCAGACTGTAGTGTGCTAGGGTTTATGCTGTTCTTTTGTGTGACTCGAAGGAGAAGTGCTCATATAGTGGTGAGATTTCAGGTAGCCGTAGGGTAGGGTTTGTGGTGTAACGAGTGCAACTTTCAGCAATAACAAGTGCTGAAACCAGTGTGATCAGTGTGATCAAGTCGTGTGTAGTGTGCAGAATTCAGTGATAACAGAATTTAGCAAGTGTGCAGAATTCAGTGATAACAGAATTCAGCAATGGGAAATAATAGTGATAACAAATCTAATGTGATGATACCTACTAACTACCTGAATGTTCAAATGACCTCAATTAAACTGAATGGGGAGAATTATCTCCCTTGGGCTAAATCTGTAGAAGTTTTTCTGAAGGCAAAGAAGGTGAAGCACATGAGAGAGGAGAAACCCTCCACTGGTTCTCATGAGTATGAAGACTGGGAACAAGAGGATGCACAGATTATCACGTGGTTATGGAAYAGTATGRARCCCARGATTAGTGTAAATTTCATGTTTCTTGACACTGCCAAAGATGTGTGGGACCATGCTAAGAAGTTGTATTTTGGTCAAGACAATACAACCAGGGTATATCAGCTGTATCAGGAATACTTTAATCTGCAACAGGGCAATCAGAGTCTTGAGGAGTACTATGCYAGTATGAGAAACATCCGTAATGAGTTGAATGTTTATCACCCCCTAACTTCTGATGTCAAGTTTCAGCAACAACAGAGAAAACAACTTGATGTGACTCGTTTTTTGGTGGGGCTGAAATCTGAGTATGAACTAGTATGGGCTCAGATATTAGGAGGATCAACTCTTCCTTCTTTAGAAGAGGTGTTTGCTCGACTTCGGAGGACTTTTATTGGATCTACTGAGAACTCTAATGTCTTAGATAAATCAGCCTTTGCAGTGTCGAGAGGCCTTGGTGTTAGAGGTGGAGCTCGAGGAGCTCAGTTTGGCCATGGTGGTAGCAGTGGTCCGGTATATGGCCGGAGTGGCAGTGGTGGACCTACATATAACCGTGGTGGTGGTCGTACTGGAGGCAGAGATTCAGGGGGAGCCCGTGGTAGAGGACGTGGATCAGGTCCGAGGAGGTGTACTCATTGTGGTATGGATGGACATACCATTAATTATTGCTATGACTTGCATGGTCCACCCTCAACCTGGGCTAATCATGCCATGACTAGTGATGCCGGTTCCAGTTTTAGATAGGAGAATCGTTCAGCTGATCAGATGCCTCCTACATCCATAGATGGTCCCGGGAAGGAGATGGTGAGTGTTCCCCGTGATGAGTATGAGAGATTTGACCAATCCACGTCTCAGCAGAACACGGCTACTTTCGCACACTCAGGTATGGCTTKTTTGGCATCCACACCCAATCCCTGGATTATTGACTCTGGAGCCTCCGATCACATGACTAGAACTCTAGGTGTGTTTTCTTCCCTCTCTCATTGCTCAACATCACAATCTGTTACCCTTGCTAATGGTTCCACATTCTCCATTTGTGGTGTTGGTACTGTTGACCTGGACCCTGTATCCCTGTCCTTAGTTTTGTATGTCCCTAAATTTTTGTTTGGTCTTATGTTTGTTAGTAAGCTGACCAAGTCACTTAATTGTTCCATTACCTTTTACCCTTCTATGTGTGTTTTTCAGGATCTCAAGACGGGGATGAAGATTGGTGGAGGGCATGAAGCCGGTGGACTGTATTATCTTGATGGTGGTGGAAGAACATCAACAACTCTCCAGTCATCTATCTCTCCTCTCCAGTGGCACTGTCGATTTGATCATCCTTCGCTGAAAGTTTTTAAATCTTTGGTTCTTTCGTTGAGTCAACTTTCTGTTTTAGATTGTGAGTCGTGTCAGTTTGGGAAACACCATCGTGTTCCCTTTTGTTCTAGGGTTGATAACTGTGTGTTGAGTCCTTTTTCTTTGATTCACTCAGATGTTTGGGGTCCTTATAAAGTGATGTCATACAATGGATATAGATATTTTGTTATTCTTGTTGATGACTTTTCAAGGATGACGTGGCTCTATTTAATGAAAGAAAGAAGTGAATTGTTTACCATCTTCCAGAAATTTTATGCTGAGATTCGCAATCAATTTGGTGTTCACATTAAAACTTTTCGTTCTGATAATGGCCGTGAATATTTATCTTCATCATTTCAAGAATACTTGGACCAACATGGCATTATACATCAGACCTCATGTACTTATACCCCACAACAAAATGGGGTGGCTAAGAGAAAGAATCGCCATCTCTTAGAAACAGCACGATCCCTCATGGATCACATGAATGTTCCCAAACTTTTTTGGAGTGACGCGGTGCTTACCTCTTGTTTCTTGATTAATCGGATGCCCACGTCTATCCTTGATGGTCATTCCCCATTTAATGTCTTGTTTCCCACCTTGTCTCCGTTTCCGCTTTCTCCTCGGGTATTTGTGTGTGTCTGCTTCGTCCATAATCTGGGCCCCGGGAACGACAAGTTAGATGCACAATCCCTTAAGTGCATCTTCCTTGGCTATTCCCGGACCCAGAAAGGGTATAAGTGTTACCATCCTAGTTCTTGCCGTTCCTTTGTGTGCTGATGTCACCTTCTTTGAGTCAACTCCGTTCTTCTTGGGGTCCGGTGATGCTTCTTCCTCCTCATCGCCTCCTCTTCTTCCACTTCCAGTTGCCGATCCTCTTCCCCTTGTTCCAGTCGTGACTAAGTCCTTGCCTCCAGTGCCACCACCTGTTGAACGCCCACCTATYCGTCAAGTGTATACACATCGCCCATGTGTACCGGCTGCTACTCCTCCGGCTCCACCGTCGATAGATCCGGCTCCAGGCCCGCATCTCGCATCTGATCTTGATCTTCCCATTGCCTTGCGGAAAAGTAAATGCACTTGCACCCTTCATCCTATTTCTAATCATGTTTCACTTACTCACCTTTCCGCCTCCCATCGCCAGTTTATCTCTGTGTTATCCTCAGTGGTTGTCCCTAAGGATGTCCAGGAAGCCCTTGCCTCTCCAGGGTGGTGCCGTGCAATGGAAGAAGAGCTCTCAGCTCTACGTCATATTCATACTTGGGACCTCACCGCTCTGCCTCATGGAAAGCAGGCCGTCGGTTGTAAGTGGGTTTATACCGTTAAGTATTTGCCTGATGGTAGTGTTGAGCGCCTGAAAGAGCGATTGGTTGCAAAAGGGTACTCCCATACCTATGGTATTGACTACACAGAGACCTTCTCCCCGGTTGCTAAGATAGGGTCGGTTCGTGTTGTGATCTCTCTTGCAGCTATGTATGATTGGCCCCTATATCAGCTTGATATCAAAAATGCCTTTTTGCATGGTGATTTGCTNATAAAGGATCTTGGTAAATTGAAATATTTCTTGGGCATAGAGGTAGCAAGATCTAAGCATGGTATTAATTTGTGTTAGAGGAAATATGTGCTAGATTTGCTGGAAGAAACAGGTTTGTTAGGTGCTAAACCAACTGAGACACCTATGGAAACGAATACTAGGCTGAGCAGTGATATGGGTGAAGTGTTTGAAGATCCTGGCAGATACCGGCGACTTGTAGGTAAACTGAACTACCTAACCATTACTCGGCCAGACATTTCATTTGCGGTTAGTGTGGTAAGTCAGTTCATGCCCCTCGTTGGAATGTGGTTCTAAGAATTGTGAGGTATTTAAAAGGAGCCCCCGGTCGTGGTTTGATATACAAAAGTGGTGGAAAACTTGAAATAGAAGGGTATACTGATGCTGACTGGGCCGGTTCTATGTCTGATTAGGTGGTCTACCATAGGTTATTGCACTTTTCTGGGGGGTAATCTGGTGACATGGAAAAGTAAGAAGCAGACAGTCGTGGCAAGAAGCAGTGCAGAGGCAGAATATAGAG
>NW_010729160.1:1540238-1553520 GCF_000365185.1 Nelumbo nucifera
GATATATCCTATGCTGTGAGTGTGGTTAGCAATATATGCACAAGCCTAGATCATCTTATATGCAAGCAGTGAATAGAATACTTGCCTATTTGAAGGGATGTCTAGGAAAAAGGGATGTTGTATTCTAATCATAGGCATCTAAAGGTAGAGGCTTATTCTAATGTTGACTGGGCAGGTTTTATTGATGGCAGTCTACTTTTGGCTATTGTACCTTGGTGGGTGGTAACATTGTATCTTGGAGGAGTAAGAAACAATCAGTCGTGGCTCGATCCAGTGCAGAGGTAGAGTATAGAGCTATGGTTTATGGAGTTTCTGAATTGTTATGGTTGAAGAACTTGTTGATAGAAATGGGAGTGTAGATTGATACTCCAATGATATTATATTGTGACAATTAAGCTGCCATAAACATAGCCCACAATCCTGTTCAACATGATGGTACAAAGCATATAGAGGTTGATCGACATTTCATTAGAGAAAGAGTTGTCAATGGAGAGATTTGTTTACCTACTGTGAGGTTTGAAGATCAATTGGATGATTGTCTTACTAAAGGTGTCTCCAAATCAAAGCTTGACAACAATTTGAACAAGCTGAGCATGACAAATATTTAAGCTCAGTTTGAGGGGGGGTGTTAAGAGTGTAAGGGCATTTATGTCCTTTCATGTTTGTTTTGTATTTGGGCGCTTATTCAAGAGCCCATTTGTAATTTTCTTCAATATGTTAAGTAAAAGATTTCAGGGTGTGAACAATAACACACCATCGACTTTCGACTAAACCTCTTCTTCTTCTTCTTCTTCTTCCTATTTATGAATACTTTAACTTATAGCACAATTAGGGAGTTATTGGGCCCAAGGCCCATAAGTTTATGTTTAAGTTAAGAGTGTTTATTTAGATTTTACAAGTAGCCAACTTACTAAGGGCATACTTGTCTTTGTATTCAGTTTTTTATTTGTGAGTATATAAGCTAATGAACGGGGTGGCCAGACTTAATTTTGGCTTCTCCCATTTTCTTCAATTTCTCTCATCTTTTCTCTGCATAAACCTTCTTTTCTCTTTCCTTTCTTCTTTCTTACACATGTTTTATATCTAAGCAGATCTTCTAAACTTTTCTACTTGGTATCATAGCAAGTTTAGAGATTGTTTGAGATGTTGCATCATGTTGCCCTAGATCAGCCGATACATGATGAGGTAAAGGGCTGATTGAGGACTTCAGGTGAGCCCAATTTTTGGAGTTTTTAGTGGATTTGCAATCCCTTGTAGCTGGTCTAAGGTTTAGCACCAAAATCAGGAAGAATTGGAGAAAGGGGAAGATCCTGATTTAGTAGGACTCTTCAATTTTGACCTATGAAGTGGTACTCTGGTTTTTTAGCGTTTCTTGAGTTTTTCTGAAGAGGGAGGTTCAAGTCCAGCCTTTTTGGAGGCCTGTGGAGGGAGCAACAACCTCTTCTCTTTCTTTTCCTACTCTTATGGAAAAGGGAATCTTTGGGGCTGGGACCATCACTATAGTCAAGTTGAATTGTATAAGCTACTTAGAATGGTCATAATCTACAAAGATGACCATTGGAGCTTGTGGGAAATTGGGGTATGCCACCGGTGAAGAAAAAAAACCTGAGACTAACTACTCCTGGTGGGTATTGGAGAACTGCATGGTGGTTACTTGGCTGTGCAATTCCATGTTACTCCATACAAGTAAGAACTTTTTATGGGCTAACATGGCTAAGGAGATTTGTGATGGAGTAGAAGAAATTTATTTACAGAATGAAAATGTTGCTAGAGGCTACCAGTTGAGAAACCAAGTGATTGCTACTAGGTAGGGAGATAAGTTTGTTGCCATTTATTTTTCAGCCCTCAAAACCTTATGGCAGGAGATAGATCATTTAGAGACTATGGTTTGGGAAAGTAGTAAAGATGCAGCAACTTATCAGAAACTAGTAGAGAAGAATAGGGTTTTTGAGTTTTTAGCAGGACTTAACCCTGAATATGACATTGCACGACAACATATTCTTTCCCGGGACAATGTAACTCTCTCTCAGGCATATGCCTTTGTGTTTGGAGAGGAGAGTAGGAGGAATGTGATGATGAGGAACCCAGGCCTTGAGCAGTCATCTATGGCTAGCACAGTGAAGCCTAAGCTAAGTGGGGATAAGGGTGGAAATGAACCAAGGAAGGAGGACAAGAAGGATCTGACCTGTGACTACTATAAGAAACCTAAACATACTAGAGATATCTGTTAGAAGCTTTACCCACACCTTATACTGAGCCGACTCAGAAACAAGAAGGGAAATGTGAATATGGCAGTGACTAGTGATTTATCAGGACCACCTACTATAACGTCTTTAGAGTCTGTTGCAGCAGCTGCAGTGAGGGCCGAATTGGAGAGATATGGGCAGTTTTTGAATCAGAGGGATACAACCAGTTCCAACTTATTATCAAGTGGACAACAAGGTGCAAGTGGATCAAGAGGTAGCCATTCTACTTCGTTTGCACATATAGGTAGTTCACATGCCTTTGCAAATTATGCATCCACTACAAGTAAGGGGGACCTCCCTGGATTATAGACTCAGGAGCCTCAGAACATATGACCAACATTTCCACCATCTTCTTCTCATACCACCTCTGTTCTGGCAGAGATTCCACATCCGATGGATCACATGTTTCCATTGCTAAAACAGGGTTTATCAAGATAATTGTTTTCTTGGTAAACACACAGTAGAGTATTAGAACAGTGAGAGAAGAGAAAGGAGAAGAGAGAAGAGAGAAGATAGAAAAGTTTTGGAGTCAAAACTACTGCTGGTGGCACCGACCTTTTTGTTATTTATATTAGGGTGACTCACTTTAAAATAAAAGAAGGTAAAATTACATATGTGCCCCTGCGGCACTAACCTAAAGAAAAGACTAACATATTCAACACTCCCCCTCAAGTTGGGACACATAAGTCGTCGTGCCGCAGTGATGTAAGCCTTTTGTAAATATGTCTGCAAGTTGTTCCTTAGAACTAACATATGGGGTGCACACTTCCCCATTAACAATTTTCTCTCTGATAAAGTGTTTGTCAACCACAATATGTTTAGTTCTATCATGAAGAACTGGGTTGGATGCAATGTTGATGGCAGCCTTGTTATCACAATACAAGGACATGGGGCTATCAACTGGAAAACCTAGTTCCCTCAACAAATTTTCTATCCACATAGCTTTAGCCACCCCATGGGACATTTCTCTATACTCAACTTCAGCACTAGACCTAGCCACCACACTTTGTTTCTTGCTTCTCCGTCATGTTTTAAAATGCGGAGGCGTGACGCGAAGCGTTCCACTACTCGGAGGCGTGAGACGTAGTTCAAAATGCGGGAGGCGTAAGCCTCAAGTATGTATTTTTTTTATAATTATAGTGGGTATATTAATAAAAAATAGATATTTTAAGCATAAAAACATATATAACACAAATGAAATAGGGATCAAAGAGATCAAAATATCAAATTGTAGGCTTTGCAGCACCTAATTAAATTAAAAAAAAAGAGTATTAGTTAAAATTCACCAATTATAATTTCTATCATTTAATTCAGATTTCTACTTTCTATAAGACCATAAACATTAAGTTTCTACAATTCACAAGCAAAATCAATAAATCATTTATCAAATTCGAAAGAAGCAAAATCAATAAAAGGTTGAACTGATGAAGCTACAGCCAACTGTTGGGTCTTGGGCCTCTTGGCCTATTCAGTCCATTAAATGTGTTCAAAAAAAAGAAGAAAAAATAGGAAGAACAGAATCAACATATTACATAACTACTAAAATCATGCAGCTTTGTTCAACAGATTACATAATCAACAGATTGCATAATTTATTCATGCAGCTTTGTTCAAGAAGGCTGAAACAAGACTACTAAAATCAAGAAAAAAAAAGAAACAAATAAACAAAGAAACAACAGAATACAGAAATGAAGAACATAACCACTAAGTACTATGTTACTAACCGTTGAAGCTTATTTCCCAAAAAAAAAAAAAACAGAACCATTGTAGCTTTGTCACGTTCATAGCCGCCCAGGTTGGTTGGTTACTCAGTTGGCCCAGCAGCAACTCTTCAATAGTTCGATTGCAATTGAAAATAGATTAAAAAAAAATAAGATCACATCTGAGAAATTTCAGGTTGCTCGAAGAAGAAGAAAGAAGAATAAAGAAAGAAGAAGAAGAAGAAGAAGAAGTTGCAGCCTTGCAGGTTGCTCGAAGTTGCAGGTTGCAAAGTGTGGAAGAAGAAGAAGAAGAAGAAGAAGAAGAAAGGAAAAGAAAAAGAAAACACATACCAGACTAGATTTCTTGAAGTCAAAGTTGCAGGTTGAACGTTGGAACAGAGTAGAGCTTCTTTGCAGTTCGCACTTAGCAAGAGGTTTCGCAGTTCAGACTTCACAGAGGGATATTTCCCCCTCTTTTAGACTTAAAAAATAGTTGTATACAATGGGGACCATGATACAATCGTGGCCGCACCAATTATAACATAAAAAAATTAAAACAAATAATTTGTTAAATGTTTAAATACATCACACATGGAGGTGTAAACCTCTTTCCAAAGGCGTGCCAGAAGCGTACGCCTCCCTAGAAGCGTACGCCTCTACCCATGCCTCTATATTTGAGGCGTACGCCTCAATGGTCTAGGCAATTTTGTCATGCGCCTCGCCTTGAGGCACACCTCTAGGCGTACACCTCCCACGCCTTTTAGAACACTGTCTCCGTGTGACTAGGTTTCCTCCCACAAAAGAACAATACCCACTAGTGGACTTTCTATCATCAATTGATCTAGCCTGGTTAGCATCTGTATATACTTCAATCTTCAAATGCCCATTCTTCTAGAATAGCAAATCGGCTCCTGGAAACTTCTTTAGATATCTGAGGATTCTCTCGGCTGCCTCTAAGTGTGTGGTCTTAGGAGCATGCATGAACTTCTCACAAATCTCTGGAGTTGCTTTACATCCTTGATAATTTCACCACAACAGTCACCCAGTCTGTGATTTGGATCAATGGGAGAGTCGGTTGGCTTAACCCCTAGTTTTCTTGAATCCTGTAATAGATCTAGGATGTATTTCCTTTGAGAAATGAAAATCCCCTTTTGTGAGCGGGCACTTCAATTCAGTGATTTAAAAGGCGCAGCGCACAGGCAAGGTGCATTTCAGGGTATGCGCCTCTCCTTGGTCCTAGTCACAGCCTTTTCAAAAGGCGCACGCTTGGTGCGCCTAGGTGTGCGCCTGATGCGCCTTGCGCCTCAACCTAGGCGTGCGCCTTTTGAAAATTTGACCCTTAATTTGGTAATGTTGTTCATTCATTCATCCTAATAAAATGTCTTCTTAAAAAGCAATTAAAACTATAAAATCATTATTTTTTGTGTGAAAACTAAGAATTTAAGACATAACATGGACTTGTTTGGGCTTGCCTTGAGGGATGTGATACAAAGGCGACTCATAGAATCAGGAATGTAATATGTTTTACATTACATTAGCTACTTGAAGTAATGCAATTGAATGAAAAAAGAGAATAGAGGTTTTACATGCTTGAAAATGTTTTATATGTTTGATTTTATTTTTAAATTCTCATTTGAATATGCTTTACATCTTATGTTTATGTAATTTAATTTTAGATAACAGGTTTTTTAAAATATTAAAATTTAAGCTTATATTTTTTATTAATATTATGTTTAATATTTTTTGATTTTTTTTTGAATTTTTTGGCATTTGTTTTGAATTTTCAGACATTTTTTTTATTTTTTAGCATTTTTTGTATTTTTGCGCCTTGCTTCAAAAGGTACGCGCCTCGCCTTGTGCCTTGCGCCTCAGGCGCAAATTGACCGCTGCACCTTTTTTGCACCTTGCACTTTTAAAACATTGCTTTAATTCCAAGGAAATATCGCAAGGGACCAAGATCCTTCACCTCTAATTGAGTGGCTAAGAGGTCCTTTAGCTTCTGAATTTCAACTTTCCAGTCACCTATGATCACTATCATCAACATACACTATTAAGGCTGCAATCTTTCCTTTCCCCCTTTTAGCAAATAATATATGGTCAGTCTGACATTATTTATAACCAATCTGTTGCATAGCCAGATGAAATTTACTGAACCAAGCTCTTGGTGATTGTTTTAGACCATACGAGGACTTCTTTAACCTGCACACTTTCTGCTCTTTGCCTTGGGCACTAAAGCCAGGGGGTTGTACCATGTACATCTCTTCCTCAAGATCTCCATTTAGGAAGGAATTTTTAATGTCTAGCTGATGAAGATCCCAATCAAGATTTGCAGCGAAAGAGAAGAAATCTGATGGAGTTCATCTTAGCTACTAAAGCAAAAGTCTTTGCATAATCTACTCCATATACTTGGGTAAAGCCATTTGCCACCAACTTGGCCTTGTACCTTTCTACGTTGCCATCAACCTTGTGCTTCACTATGAACACCCACTTACACCCTACTGGTTCCTTACCCTCAAGAAGATCCACTAACTCCCACGTACCATTTTTATGTAATGCATTTATCTCCTTTCATTGTATTTGTCCATTCAGGTACTAAGAGATCTTCTACCACATTTTTAGGGATAGTGACACTATCAATGGAAGAAAGGAAAGCACGAAAAGAGGGTGAGATGTTCTCATAGGAAACAAAATGGGAAATAGGATGCTTGGTGGGACAAGACCTAACTCCCTTCCTTTTTTCAATAGGGATGTCTAGGTCATTAGTAAATGAAGTATCAATAACAAGAGGATCATAAACATCAATAGGAATAAGAGTACTGGTTGGATAGGATCTGTCCCCTATGAATCTAATGATGTTGGTGGTACAACTTCAAGTTGCTCCACAGCTCTTGAACTCGGCTGGCCCTTGCAACGACGAATAAAAACATGGAACGGAGGAGGGTCAGGTAGAGGGGGAAGAACCTGAACTCGTTTCTCCTCCACCTTACTTTCCCATTGAGGAGAAATAGGGAAAAAGGGGTTAGTCTCAAAGAAAGACACGTCCATAGACACAGTATTTTCTGAAAATGGGGTCAAAACACCAATAACCCTTCTGAAAAGAAGGATAGCCCAAGAATACACAAGGAATGGTATGGGGATCAAGTTTACCACGAGTAGGAGACAGGTCTTGAACAAAACAACGACAACCAAACACACAGAGAGGAATGGAAAGGAGGGGAGCCGTGGGAAATAGGAGCTGATGAGGGGCCTTGTACCCTAACAAGCGAGATGGCACACGGTTGATAAGATAGGCAATACACAACACAACATCCAACCAAAAACGTTTAAGGGCATTCATGTATATAAGTAACCTACGAGTAATTTCAAGGAGATGGCGGTTTTTTCTTTCGACAACACCATTCTGTTGGGGGGTTCTAGCATAAGAGCTACGATGGATGGATCCACGCGAAGCAAAAAACTCCGTGAGATCACTATGACAGTACTCTTTGGCATTGTCTAATTGAAAAATCTATATCTTCGTTTGAAATTGAGTGAATATCAAGCATTGGAAATCTTTAATAATTTTGGGTACTTCATCTTTGGACCGCATAGGATACACCCATGTATATAGGGAGTAGTCATCAATAAGCGTAATGAAATACTTATAGCTAGTCTTGGATGATAAAGAAACAGGGCCCCAAACATCAGAATAAACAACATGGAAAGGAAAATCAGATTTATTATTCCTTGAAGTAAAATGATTTCTACAATGTTTGCTCAACTGACAAGTTTGACATGTGAGTTTAGACATTGACACTGATTTAAACAAATTTAGAAACAAAACTTTTAACGACTCAAAAGATAAATGACCCAAACGACTATGCGATAAATAGACTTGACTCTTACTAGACAGACTCTTGGACTCAATAGCCGCAAGACTAGCTTTATTCTCCAGCATGTAAAGATCATCCACCATACGTTCTCTACCAATCATCTTTCCTGAGGCCAAATCCTATATCACACAAGAAGGGAAAAAGGTTACTAAGCAGTTTACCGAATTTGTTATACTACTAACAGAGAACAAATTTATAGGTAGTTTTGGAACATGTAGAACATCAGAAAGGGTGAGTCTAAGAGGATGGAAGATGGTTCCTTGACCAGCTATGGTTGACAAAGAACCATTAGCAAGTCTCTCCTTGTCCCTACTAGGTAACAGGTGATAAGATTGAAAACAATTTGATTTACCCGTCATATGGTTTGAGGCTCCAGAATCTATTATCCAAGGGGAGTCTAAGGGATGAGAGGACACATGGAAAGTTGTGGCAGAATTACCATTACCTGATGTAGATGCAAAGGAAGTTGAGGGGGGAGAAGCAGAATCCATATGGTGGATTGCCCTCCCATACAGCTCCAAATGGTCACAGAAGGGCTCATGGTAGTGTTAGATGATTGAGGCTCCTGAGAGGCCAAGTTTGCTGCACTAACCTTCTTCTAACCTTATTGTCACAACTTCTTATTCTGGTCAGATATTTTACTCAGCTCCTCGGCCCACTTTGGCTTCCCACGAAGTTCCCAACATGTATCCCGAGTGTGTCTAGACTTCTGATAATAAGTGCACCATAGTTTATCCTTGTCATCAACTTTCTTCTTGAAGTTACTCTTCTTAAAGGAATTGCCACCTCTTATAACAACACTCCCTTTGGCTACTAATGCAATCTGTACTAGGGCATACACTTCTTGCACTGATGGGAGATCTTTACTCTCCAATATCTGAACCCTGATGGACTCATATGTAGAATTCAGCCCTAAGAGGAAGGCAAAAGCCCATTGCTGGGAAACCAAAGACTTGTAGGCTTTAGCATCTTCATCACATTTCCAGTCTATGCTCTGATAATGATCTAATTCTTTCCAAATAGAGGTCGAATTTGAATAGTAGACAGAGAGACTCCTCTCCCCTGCTTACAAGTTGAGGAGGCAGCCTGTAGCTGATATATTTTAGCATAATGTCGTTGTTCTGAATATGTAGATTTGTCTTGCTCCCATATCTCATGAGCTGTTTCTGCCTGCCCACACGAAGGTCTTTCTCACTTCTGGTAGCATGTATAATAACAGCCATGACATCACCATGTTGTTTTCCTGATCCCACCTATCATGTTCTACACCTCTAGACTGTGGTTCTGTAACTCTACCATTGATATACCCCACTTTCCCCCTTGCAGTTATGTAAAACTTGATTCCCCTTGACCATTCTAGGTAATTTAGACCATCAAAGGGAATCACAACCATGGGAAAACTTATGTCAAAACCTCCACTCATTCCATTCTGACTAGAGGTCACACCAGATATACCAGAATCCTCAGAAGACGTGGTACTTGTTCTCAGTTCAATCACAATTCAGTCAAGGTACTAGCTCTCAGTTCAGTCAAGATATTAAAACTTAGTCCAGTCACAGTTCTAGGCACAAAATAGATCTTGTTCTCACAGAGCATAATCAAATCTGACCACACAACATCACTAGTTCTCAGATTACCACACTACTGAGCCAATTCAGATGAAAACATATCAGTATCAGATCTGACCAGTCCCTTCAAGCAATAATTTATCATTTTTTTACCACACGACCACTGTAGTTTAATAGGAATTAAAAGAAAAAACTGCTGTCACAGCAGTTACAGAACATGCAGACCTGAACAACTCACCTTTCAGGGCACAAAGAAGGATCACTTGATCCACATAGGCTGAGAAGAAACACTTTTGCAGTAGTTACAGGTTAGTAGACCTACATAACCCACTCACTTGGGTACAAAAGGATCAATCGATCCAAAAAGTTGAGAAAAAAAAATTGGGAATACCCTCCACAGCATTTGGCTTCCCTTCCCTTGGTGTTTTCTGGGCCCACGGCCAAGAGGGAAGGGGAAGAACTACACAGCAAGTCTTCTCACGTCAACCAGATGTGCCTTTTCTTTGGATTTGATCCACAATAGACAAAAGAGGATAGTAAAAAAACTGGAGGAAGAAAAAATAAACTGCTTGTACTGCTCCTAAACCCTTATCTATCGCTCTGATACCATGTTTTCTTGGTAAACACACAGTAGGGTATCAAAACAGTGAGAGAAGAGAAGGGAGAAGAGAGAAAAGTTTTGGAGTCAAAACTACTGCTAGTGGTGCCAGCCTTTTTGTTATTTATATTAGGGTGACTCATTTTAAAATAAAAGAATGTAATTTTACATATGTACCCCTGCAGCACTAAACTAAATAAAAGACTAACATATTCAACAATAACCGATACCATTACCCTACCTTCTATCCTTCATGTTCCTAGACTGAGCACTAATCTTTTAACCGTTAGTAACTTGACAAAGAATTTGAACTCTTTAGTGATTTTTCTCCTAATCATTGTCTTTTGTAGGGTTTGGAATCAAAGATGATGATTGGGAGTGGTTGTGAGGTGAATGAAATTTATCTTTTTGATGTGCTTCTCAGTCATCAAAGTCATCATGTCAGCGGGAATATTGAGTTAGAGTCAGTGGGTCAGATTATGCTTTGGCATAATCAGTTAGGGCATTTGTCTTTTGCTTCTTTGCGTTTTTTGTTTCCAAAATTATTTGTCTGTCAGTTTGTTCAGCTTGGAGTGTGAGGGTTGCCAACTTGGAAAACATTGTAGACATTCCTTTAAAGCAAGCAATAAAAGATGTTCTTCTGTTTTTGATATTGTTCATATTGATGTATGGGGGCCATACCATATTTCCTCTATGGGTGGCTATCAGTATTTTCATCTGTTTATGGATGATTATTCTCAATACTCTTGGATATATTTGATGAGATCCCATGATGAGGTACTGTCTTTGGTTCAATAGTTCTATCAGATGGTGCTGGCACAGTTTGGGGTACAGGAGAAAGTGTTTAGATCAGATAATGCTAGAGACTACTTTGAAAAAAAGCTGGCATCATACCTATTGGAGCATGGGGTAGTTCATCAGAGCAGTTGTCCATACATTCCACAGCAAAATGGTGTAGCAGAAAGGAAGAGCAAACATATTGTGGAAGTAGCAAAAAGCATGATGTTGAGCTCTAAGGTTCTAGTTCGTTTTTTGGGGTGATGCAGTTCTTACAACACTTTTCTTGATTAATCGGGTGCCTTCTTGTGTTCTTGGATACAACACTCCGTTCAGCCTTCTTTTTCCTGAGGGGGTGATGTTCCATATTCCTCTAAAGGTTTTTGGATGTGTATGCTTTGTCCATGTTCTTGGTCCTCACTGCTTAAAGCTGGACCCTAAGGCGAAGAAGTGTGTCTTCCTTGGGGATGCGGGAAATCTAAAGGGGTATTGTAAACATAGCCTTCTCTAAGAATAATGGTTTGCTTATGGAAAGGGGTAGGTTGGGTTTTGCAGTCCTATTCCACTTTGTTGGGCCTGGCCAGGATCGGGTTGGAGTGATTTTGGGTTGGGTTTGGATTGAGCCAAAATGGTACCGAACCTGATTCATTGACATCCCTAGGGATGACTGATCAAATTGTCAACCCTCACTCCTTATTTGAGAAAGTGAAGCACAACCATGAACAACCTTGAAGGGCTGCTCCCTAATACATTTATCTCCTATTAACTTCCCATCCATCCAAAAGATTAGAAAATGAATTGATTATTCTGTGTCTCCAGCGGAACAAGGTGTTCACACCAGTAACAAGAGATCTGCTCTCCCTGTGTAGTGTTGCGACAACTATGGATCCTCATCTCCATCTCTCATCCATCTCATTGCCCCCTATAGATCTGCTTCCTCCACAAATGAGAACACAAGTGAATACATCAGTCTCAATCTCCGAGGGTGACAAAATAGCTTCATTACTTGAATTCCTCTTACCAATTGGGCCAGAACAAGCCAACAAAATGACTCCTCTATGGCCACTAGGGGTGGAAACCTTCCCAATGCCTAGTTTCCTTTGATTTCCTAAAGAGAGATCATCAAAGTTTAGCTTGATTTTTCCCATTGGAGCTGGAGACTAAGACATGTTATGAATAATCTCCTACATGATGCCATCCTTTAACCACATTATCAATTGAGAATTCTCTAAACTTATAGTTGACAGAGTCCAAAAGACAAGTCTAGTTAAAGAATTCTGTGTATTTTGTGCAGAGAAAAGAGGGAGGTAAGGAGGGAAAAGGGGAGAAGAAGAAACAAGGAGAATAAGGGAGAACAGTTCATAGAGCTCAATTGAGTCCCTACTCTTTTTATACTTTATTATTAAGAAGAAAATAATTACATATTTGCCCCTCGTAAATAAGACGACAGCAGTTTATGGACAATAACATAATAAAAGAAAAATAGGCCCATAAACAGAAAATAAAAGAAAACAAAAGTAGCATATCATTCTTTTAACACATTCCCCCTCAAAGAAAAGTAGCATATTATTTTTTGATAGGAAATGGTGACTTTCATTAATTAAATTAAAATAAGTGAGTACATGGGTCTGGTCCCCAAAAGATAGGGAATCTCACCCCCTAAAGGACTTCACTGTTACAATTCAGCCCACAAGAGTTCACCCCTGTTTATCCCTTGTTTGGCCAAAGTATCTGCCAAACCATTTTCTGATCTTTCCACCCTTCTAACAGTTGCACCCAACTCCCTTGAAAGACATCTAATCTCCCTTGATGGCCTTCCTATGGATCCAAGCCCCCAATACTAGGGGTGAATATTCTGTTTATTGAACTGAATAAAACAAATTTTTGGAGAAAACTGAAATAACCAAACCAAAACTTTTGGTTTGTTTTTTCAGATAAAACGGAATTTTATATAATATATATTATAATATATAATGTATATTAATATATTATATAACATATATTAATATATAATATAAAATATTACATGTATTATATATTATATATTATATATAAATTCGGTTGTTTTGGTTAACTAAATTTTAAAACCTAAAAACCAAAGTTGAAACTGAATTAGCATAAAACTAAAATAACCAAACCAAAAATAAAAAAAAAACAGAAACTGAAATTTTCAGTTTTAACTGAACAATGCTCAATTGCTCACCCTTACCCTGTACTACCTGTTTGCTACCACCTTATAACAAGTTTGAGTCTCCCTCCACTTCAATCTGTTGGAGAAGTAGTTGTTTTGCCAATATTAACCCTTGTTGGAGTGCTAACACTTAAAGTTCTTAGAGAGTCACCTCTGATAGGCTCAGAATATAATGCCAAAACCTTCTCTTCACCATCTCTTGTCACTCCACCTATGCTGGAAGGACCTGGATTACCAAAAGAACTCAACACTGCCTTCTGTTAGAATGTTAGAGTGATGTTCGGCTGATAAGAGTTCTTATTAGCCCATTCTTATGTTTAACTTATCTTG
>NW_010729160.1:1558754-1590320 GCF_000365185.1 Nelumbo nucifera
CCTGTTTAATGATTTAAGTCATCTGGGTGTCCCATCACTAATCAGGGGCATCCCAGTAATTTCTTGTACCTTGTACTATATTCATCTATAAATAAAGAACTGGTCGACTGGCTAGTACAGTTTGACATTTTCAGCATCTCTTCTTCTTCTCCTCTTCCCTGCTACTTCGACTACAGTGGTTCAGCTTTCACCTTCCAATTCCTTATGATATCATCAATGGAGAAGTCCTTAAAAACCAATAAAGACTTCACCCAATGCACCACCTTGATAGGTGCATTTTCTACCATAGAATCTTTGTTGCTCACTTTTTTTTTGAAGGTTCTAGCATTTTTGTCTTCCTAAATACACCATAAAATTTTTGCCTTGGTAGTGTCCATGTGCATTAAAACAAAGAAAAGAAAAGTCCCAGATAGTGGAAGCCAAAATAAAATGACCAGTGGAGAAAAGAAGAAACCAGCCAATAAGATAGGAAAAGGTCCAGTGCACTTGGAAATTAAAAACCACCACAAGCTTTCATGTATTAACAAACAAGGAATTACTAGGTTAGAGATTCAAAAGAAGAATAAAGGAGAAGGAAGAAGAATTCCTCTAAATATTAAATCTATATTCTGCATGATGACTAGTGGTTCAAGTCATTATTCATTGCCAACCTGCGTTTCATTACTTGGCAAGAATTATTAATCCCCCTTCTGACTTATCTTCATGGTTGCCATCTTAGGTGATTGGTCCATACCGCTCAGGAAAATCCTTTCTTCTTAATCAACTTCTCTCCCTCTCGTGTTATGAAGGTCTGTTTTTCCTATTAACAGTTTAGCTTATTTTGTGTATTGCAACCTGGTATTCTCATTAGATGGTGTTTCTTTATAAGCTCGTTTCCTTAAACTAAAACTTTTGTAATCTTCAATTTCTTTACAGGATTTGGTGTTGGTCACATGCGTGATACCAAAACAAAAGGTTAATCTTATTTCTTTCTCTCTCATGCACTCAATTGCTCCCTCAACGGACTGATGCCATACTCTGGTTTCATGGTTGTTGTATAACATGGATCCAAGTTATGCACTTAGGTGCAGTTTTGACTACAATCATTGACATATGCTTTTCTTTCTTGCAGGGATATGGGTATGGGGAACCCCATTAGAATTGGATAAAGATGGAGTGAAAACATCTGTGCTTTACCTTGATACAGAAGGTTTTGAAAGTGTGGGGACATCTAATGTATATGGTGATAGGTAATAATTGGAGACATTAGTATCATGTGCTGTCTTGCATATTTACAACTTTTCCTATGCTGCCTTTCCTAATTTTTCCTTGATAGGATCTTTGCTCTGGCAACCATTATGAGTTCTTTGCTTATCTATAACCTACCTGAGACGGTTTGTCCTCTAGACTGTAACTTTTTTGAATTTAAGGATTCTTTTTTTTTTTTTTTCATTTGTTCTTCTTTGGGAATAGAGTATAACCCTTCTGTGGAGTTCTATTTTCTGAGACACCTTTGCATGGCAACCCAATTTAATATGCTATACATATAAAATTTTGTTGGTATATGGTGTCTTGGTTTAGATCCGTGAAGCAGATATATCCCGGTTATCTTTTGCTGTTGAGCTTGCTGAGGAATTTTATGGAAGGTTGGAAAGTTTCTATTTTCTTTAGCATTTTATTTTTATTTAATTTTAAAGGCTTTAGATAAAAAACTTTTCATGATTATTAGTAACAGAACCATTTCTGCCAACAATCCTAACTTGTTCCCTGGTTTTTCCTAATGCATACGTGTGGAAAAAGAGTGAAGGTAACCTACTTTTTTACTTAATCCTTCTCATATAAACTTGTAAGTTAGAAGATCATTTCTTATGAATTTAAATGGCTGAATATTTTTACAGGGACAAGATATTGCATTTGAGCCAGCCAAGCTTTTGTGGCTTATCCAGCGTGACTTCTTACGTAAGTTTGAACAAACTTATGGAACAAGTCTGAGATATAATGTTTTCCGGTCATCAAGTATGCTCTACTAATACCAGGAATCCAGGAACAGATGTTGGGGGTGGAACCTCTGACTTGATCAGTCTCATGTAAGAGGCATACTTTACATACATCAAAGAAACAAACAAATAAACCAATAAATAAATAAAAATTCCTTCACATGACATAAAGATGTCTGGTGGTACTTTCTTTAGGTCTATTCACCTAAAAACAGCCTAAGAATATCTACACTCCACATTCATGGGCATTGAATCTATGCAACAGAAAAGCTCCTAAAACCCCACTTTGTTGGTTGTCCATATGATCACTAACCTCCTAGAGACATTTGGCATAGATATTCAAAAATATCAAGTAATACAATTTCCTGGATGACAAGACATAACTTCCATGATTTTCTATTCACCATCATTTGATAGCTTACTTGAATTACCTTAAATAGCATGGGCTTTAACCATTCTGAAAACTTAGAGAAGAGCCAGAAGGTCCACAATATCAGAAGTTGCTGTCCTTTGGGCATCTTGGAAGAGGAGTGATCTTATCTCTTGTTGTGTGGAGGTTCTTATGAAGTGGTAGAGTTCAGAGTTACCAACTTCTGGAGGTTGAGATGTTCAGAGGAATTTGGCTTGATCATGCACGATGTACTATTGGTTGATCTTGATCTGATTGGTTTCTAATTGCTCCTTATTAAACACCCCTCCTCACTGTTAAAAAAAGAAGGTTGCAAACCATCAAGATCAATTTTTATGGTTCAATAGGCAATCTGGGTGATCTGGGATTAGAGGAATCTTCAGAGATAGTAGAGGAGAGGTTATCCTTGCCTTGTTCAGTACATCGTATTCAACTGGACATTTCAGTTCTTCCCATTAGCAAATAAGTCTGCCCATGTAAACTCTCCGGAGTCCCAGGGAACTTCAAAAGTCCAACTCATCCTTTCTAGAATAGTCCAAGTAAACTAGAAATACCTGTGTGCCACAGCAGATTCCACCCAATATGCTGACCATTAAATTGTTAAGAGCAACACTCCCTTGGTCCTGTAATTACTAGATTTGTTAAGAGGAACCTTAAGAGAAGTATTAGAGGGTTATTTTAATCCTTCAACTCTTATTTATGCAGTTGTGTTTTGTCCCTTTTGCTTTACGTAAGTTACATGTCCCATACTTAAGTAGGGGCATAATAGTTTTTGAATTCTTTTGGAAAATCTATATAGACTATAGAGTTGAGGTCGGATGGGTTATGGATTCATTCTCTCCAGTTCAGACCATTGATATAAAAACTGTAAAAGAAAGAAGAAAAGAAAGAGAAGAGAGATAGAAGAGAATGGGAGAAGCCAAAATTAGGTTTGTCCACCCCTTTCATTAGATTATATACTTCACAAATAAAAGAGAATACAAAGACAAGTATGCCCTTAGTAAGTCAGCTACTTGTAAGAACTGAATAAGCATTCTTAGCTTAAAAAATAAACTAATGGGCCTAAGGCCCAATAACTCCCGAACTATGCTATGTAAATAAAAACAATTAATATCGGCCATAAACTCAACACTCCCCCTCAAGTTGGGAATAAATGTCACACATTCCTAACTTGCGTAGATCAAGCTCCTGCTTGTTTCTTGCAACACCTTTTGTAAGAACATCAGCAAGTTGCAAGTCAGATGCAACATATGGTAAGCAAACTTCTCTGGATGTCACCCTTTCCCTTAATAAGTGTTTATCCACTTCTATACGCTTCATCCTATCATGCTGAACCGGGTTGTAGGCAATGTTAATTGCTGCTTGATTGTCACAACATAGCACCATAGGTTCTTTCGCCTCAACTCCAATCTCTCCTAACAAGGAGCGGATCCAGAGGAGCTCTGAAATACCATGTGCCATGGCTCTGTATTCAGCTCTGGCACTTGACCTTGCCACAACTATCTATTTCTTACTCTTCCATATGCCTCTACCTAGATGTCCCTTCAAATAGGAAAGTATCCTGTCAATATCCTCCCAATGCTAAACTCGTGGAGGATGCATGTATTGACTCACCACACTCACTGCTTAAGAGATGTATGGTCGTGTCATACATAAGTATAGCAACCGCCCCACTAACCTCTGATACCTTCCAACATCCTTCACTAGTTCACCTTTTGAAGCATTTATCCTGTGGTTTTGATCAATAGGTGTATCAATTGCCCTTGCCCTAGGTTTTCTTGTCTCTTGCAGTAGATCTAGAACCTACTTCCTTTGTGAGATGAAGATCCCATGCTTGGACCTTGCCACCTCAATGCCCAGAAAGTGCTTCAGCTCCCTAAGATCCTTAATCTCAAACTCTTTGTACAGATTCTTCTTCAAGGTATCAATCTCACTCAGATCGTTTCCTATGACTACAATATCATCCACATAAAGTATCAAAACTAACACCAGTGACTCCCTCCTCTTCACAACAAGAGGATGATCAGATTGAGTTTGAGTATATCCAAATACAACCAATGCACTCCTAAACCTGCCAAACCAAGCTCTGGGTGATTGCTTCAAACCACATAGAGCCTTCTTCAACCTACATACCTTTCATTTTTCCACATCATTGTAGAAGCCAGTTGGAAGATCCATATACACCTCTTACAAGTCCCCATTGAGAAAAGCATTATTCACATCAAGTTGGAAGAGTGGCCAAGAGTATGTAGCCAAGGTTCAAAGTATCGAAAACGCTATGCGTATCGGAAAAGCAAATTTAAGAGACGTATCGGGATACACCTTGGATACGCATGGATACGGATGAAAAGTTAAGATACGCATGGAAACACATGGAAATGTTATAAATACTCTAATAAATCATAAATAAACATCAATACCACTAAATATAAGACATAAATGAGCTATTTATGCATAAAAATAGCACGTTTTAGTGGGTTTTATGAAAAAAAGCATATTATAATCAATAAACAGGAAGTCGGGAACATAAACATACTATCTAATTATGGACATGATAGATCAATTAATTATTTTGCATGTTTTATTCTAATTTTCTAAAAACTAAATAATTATTTATTTTTATTCAAATAGTTATTTTGCATGTTTTATTCTAAAAATTAAATTAAAATTAAGAAAAGTAAATATGTAACAAAAAATTGAATGGATTTATGGACATAATTGATGAAATAATTATTTTGCATATTTTATTCTAAAAGTAAATTAAAATTAAAAAATAAATAAATATCAATGATTCAATGTTTTAAAACACGAAGGTGTTCCACTATCTAGAGGCGTGAATCATGGTTTAGAACGCAAGAGGCGTAAGCTTCCTTAAGAGGATGAAGGAGGAAGGGGCGATTTCATTTTTTTTCTTTATCTTTAATAAAAATCTTTTATTTTAAAAAAAAATAAAAATGCATAACATTTGTTAAAAGGGGGGTCTTGTCTTCGCCCCCCAGCCAAAGGGGCAGGGGCAAACCACTTTCTTTCTCCTTATCTTTTCTAACATTGGCTGAAAATGTAAAAAAAAAAAATTGAAAAAACATATTTATTTTCACTCCTTTTTACACAACCTTGGAAAACATATTGAATCTTGGCATCTTGCAAATTTATAAATGTTTTTGGCAAATTTTTACAAGATTTGAGTCTTTAGAAAGGTTAAAAGGCTTTTTGGAGGGTTTGGGAAAGAAAGAGGGCTTCAAAATAGGTTTAGAAGCCGTCTTTCGAAATCACTTCTATTTGTGTTTTAACAACAGTAAAATCGTTCTGTATCGGCCGATACGCCACCGTATCAGTTGCGTATCGGCCGATACATGACCGAAACTCACCGATACAACACTGATACGGCATCGATACGCCTTCGGCATGACGAAAAGGAACAGTACAATTGATTTCGAACCGTTCCCCGTTCCGGAAGCCTTAAGATACGGTACGTATTGACCGATACGGGCCGATACGTGACGAAACTTTGAACCTTGTATGTAGCTGCTAGTGATAGAAGAATCTAGATTGAACTCATCTTTGCCACTGGTGCAAAAGTTTCCAAATAATCTATGCCATAAGTCTGAGTGTACGCTTTTGCAACCAGCCTTGCGTTGTACCTTTCTATACTCCCATTAGCCTTGTACTTCACTATATAAACCCATCTGTATCCAACTGTCTCCTTGCCTTCAAGTAAATCCACAATCTCTCACGTCTGATTTTTAATCAATGCTTTCATTTGCTCTTGCATTGTTGTCCTCTACTCAAGTTTGGAGAGAGCCTCACTAACACTCCTGGGTATAGACACGGAGTCAAGGGATGAAAGGAAGGCTCGGTAAGAAGGAGATAATCCAATGTAGGAAAGATAGTGTGAGATGCAATGAGCATGAGCAGTACACTTCCTCTTCCCTTTTCTAAGTGCAATAGGGAGATCAAGGTTATTTGCAATGGTGTTAGGAGTAGGGGTAGTAGTATCACTAGGAACTAAACCATAAGAGGAATGAAGAGGCATACCTGGGTCTGCATCAGTCGAACCTGGAATCTCCGATGAGCCGATAGGGAGTGACATGGGTTCCTTTGTTGTGGAATCAATCTCCCTATGCTATCATAGGCACTGTCGTGTAAAACACTAAGAGATAGGACGTAGTGGAGGTGGCAAAGTGGGTGAGATAGGTAGGTCAAACACTGGAGTGGACAAAGGGGCTGGAACAAGAAGTGGTATAGATTTCTCACTTCCTTCTCCAAAACAATCCCCTTGAGAAGAACCCCCCAAGAAAAAAGGTGTGGACTAAAAAAAGGTGGCATCCATAGTAACATACCGACTCCTGGAGACCGGATCATAACAACAATACCCCTTCCGATTTCCTGCATACCCAAGGAAGACACACTTCTTCGCCTTAGGATCCAACTTTGAGCGGTGAGGACCAAGAACATGGACAAAGCATACACATCCAAACACCCTTAGAGGAATATGGAATGCCTCCCCCTCAGGCTGAATGGAGTGCTATATCCAAGAACACGAGAAGGCACCAGATTAATCAAGAAAGCTGTTGTAAGAATTGCATCACCTCAAAAACGAACTGGAATAGTAGAGCTCAACATCATGCTTCTTGCTACTTCCACAATATGTTTGTTCTTCCTTTCTGCTACACCATTCTATTGTGGAGTGTATGTACAACTATTCTAATGGACTACTCCATGCTCCAATAGGTATGATGCCACAACCTAGTTCAGCATGATAGAACTAAGCACATTGAAGTAGATAGACACTTTATATGGGAGAGAGTGCTTTCAGGAGAGGTGTGTTGTCCTTTCATTGCATTAGAGGAGCAGCTAGCAGATATTTTGATTGAAGGAGTTCCAAAAGAAAAGCTTCAACCTTATGTAAGCAAGCTGGGCATGATTGACATCTATGCTCAGCTTGAGGGGGAGTGTATGAGCCAAATGGGCCTTAACTTCTTTATTTCACTTAAGTTATGCTATGTTTGTGTTCTTTTAGTTATCGGGCCTTAGTTATGGGCCTCTTTTTGTTCTTTCTATTATTTCTTTAGTGCTGGATGCCCCATTAAGGGCATTCTAGGGAATTGTGTTCAGATTATAACTAAAAGAAAAAAAGATCTAATTGGGGTGATAGAGAGAGGATCAAACTCTTCTCTTCTTCTCTCATCTCCTTCCACAGACTTCTGCAAAACTTCTTTGTTTTCTTTCTTTTTTTTTTTCTTTTCTATATTTTCTGAATTATTGCAGATGTGTTTTACAACTAGCCTATTGGTCTCTATGTTGCTGATCAAATAATTGAGTTAGTAAATAAACAGAATTTGGGTCCTCAGATGTTGTGTTTAATAAATATACAGAATCCTTTTCTTACCTTGTTGTCAATTAAGGAGAAAATATGTTGTCTAAAATTGATGTTTCTTTATCTATTTGGTTGTGCAGTATTGCATATTTAAATGTAGAATTTTACAACAAAGTTCTTATTGGTTAAACTTCAAAGTTGCTAAGCATATGCCAAATACAATTTCTTATTTTTCTGTCTTTCCATGTTTTTTCTTGTTCAGTTCAGCCTGAAGTTAATATTTTTTGATGATACTTTACAGAGGGGAAATCTGTGCAGCAGATGGTGGATGAAGCTCTCCAACGGGTACCAAATAAAGATGGTTAGTTTTTTTTTTTTTTTCTTTTTTCCTCCTGCTTGCGTTCTTGAGCCAACAAAGTTATTTCACGTGATTAGATTGAGTTTGACCCTGAATGACAATTTTGACTGTAGGCGACAAAAATATTGATCGGGTATTGCTTCTATCCAACGCCTTTCTTTTCTTAGAATTTCTATCCAACACTTTGTTTTCTTTTCACTAAAGAAAACATTCCGAGATATGGAGTTCTGCCTTTTTGATTTTACAAGGTTAACCAGATTCGAGAATCATTGGCAATTATGGGCGATAACAACACAACTTTTAGCTTACCACAGGTATGGGCTTTCATAATGATGGGTTCTTTGTTTCAAAAATTGGGTCATGTCAATGATCAAATTTCAAAAATAGTTAAGAATTGAACTCCATTTTAGTAAGAACACAAACACCTTGACTGCCCTCCCTCATATCATGCACAAGTTTGTGTGTGAATTTGTGTAATGTGGATATTGTGGGAAAGCAAATGGTTATCAATAAATAATTACCAGTTAACTATCACCAAACATAGGCTAACAACAATAGGATTGGCACCAGTGTTGCATGGACATGGACATGGGTATAGGTGTAATGTGGGCCAGTCACATTTTTGCTTTGTTTGCACTATAGTGGGCTGTGCTGGCATGCCACAAAAATGTGGGAGGGGAGCCTGGCCCCACTTCCCATGGGCCTGTACTAGGCCAGACCAACCTGTGGGCCAACATGCTTTTTTAACTAAGAAAAATAAAAAGTTGAAAGAAAATTGAAAAAATGATGAAAAACATAAAAAAAAAACTTAACAAGAATACAAGATATACAACAAATTGAAAAATAATTAAATTTTATTCCATATGAATTTTAATGTATACAATTATTCATAATTTAATATATGAAATAGTAAAATGAAATTGAAAAAAAAAACAATGGAATTGCAACAAATTAGCATAAAAATTGAAAATAAAAATTTACAATGGAATTGGAAAAAATCACAAATGACTTACAGGTAAAACTGAAAATCAAAATTTAAAATAATATTAATAATTTTGTACAGTTCTTGCATATTGGCTTCACTTTTCTCTTCAAGTGCCACCTTCTTTATCTGCATTTTTTGGTGATCCATTGGATAAGGTGTCATGTCCTCTATCTTGTAGTCCATCCTCTTCATCTAACCAATGTTATAGGCATATGCACATTTCCAGGGTTTATCTATCATGCTGCTCCTCTTTTCATCCAATACCCTGTTATCTGCACTAAAACAAGACTCCAATGTGATTGTGGATATTGGAGGGGTTAGTAGATCACGTGCCATGGTGGCAAGGACAAGATAATTTTGTTTATGTCCTTTACACCAAGCTAAAATATCAAACTTATCTTATTCATCAACTAATAGGAAGTTTCTAATATTACTCTGCAAATAAAAATTAAATTCACTAAATGAACTTGATTAAGCTGAAGAAGAGCTAGAAATTTATTGTTGCTTACTTTCACTTAATAATGACCAAATTTTATTTGATGTACTATGTGTTGTGTAGCATAGCATTGTGGGCTTGGGCCTGTTTATGTTATGTCTTGATAATTATTTGTATAACTTCCTTTCTGGGCTAAATGGGCATGGGCTTATTCTGTTTTTATGTTTTCTTACTGTCTACTAATCAGGGGCAGATTAGTCATTGTATCCCTTTCTTATTGCCTAATATAAAAGACTGTTTTGGAGGGCTGGATGTTATGGCCGACCAGAACCTCTCTTCTTTCTATTTTTCTTCTTCTTCACAACTGAATACAAACATGGTATCAGAGCTTTGATACTACCTTCCATTCTGTTTGTTTTATTTTTTTATTTAGTATTGTTAAAGAAACGCTAATTCTGCTCGTGGTATCCTAAAACCCAGTTTCTTTCTTGGGTTTTCCCTATATGGGATGCAACCTTCTAAAATAGAAAAGGTGGAATTTCACCTGTGTTGAACATCTAACATAAACATTTTATATATTTTTTCTGTATTGATGACATAAGTTCTTAAAATCTTGTTTTCTTGAATTGGAAGATCTAATAAACAAAATAAATTTTCTAATTTTTGTAATATGCGGTGAAATAATGTTCAAACCATCTTGAATACAAAGTTAAAATATGACATGCACATCTAATATGAAACAATTTTCTATACAAAATAGGTTTTAAATGAGATTTTAAAATATTTACAGCAACATCATTGTCACTAGCATTAGCAAAGCTAATAGAAAAAGCTTTGCGACATATGGAACTGCGCTCAGCTTGCTTAAGTATGAGCTAACGAACCTGCAAATTGGACTATTTAACAGCCTCATCTTCAGCGAACAAAGCTTTGTGACATGAAGGATGATGAACTTGACCCTACTTATGTTGAGAATAGGGAGAAGTTGAAAGAACTTGTTGCTTCTATTATTCGTCCAAAAATTTTGCAGGGAGTACCTCTCAATGGAAAGCAGTTTGTATCTTTTCTGGAACAGGTACCTTTGTTTTGGACACTCTGGTTTTAACTGCTGCTAGTTTTTAATTATATATCCATCTTATCAGCATGTATTGACCTAGCTCATAAGATAGCACCCTGTGTATTGCAGCATTCAAAATAGTGGGTTAGACCCGGCAATTGTCTTCCCCCACTTGTTCCCCCAGCCATGACTATTTGCCTTGTTTTGTGCATTCCTTCTTTCTACAGAATAATTATTTTTTTAATGATGTTCAAGCAAAATACTGTTTGTGTGTTGCAGACTCTTGAAGCCTTGAACAAAGGGGAAATTCCATCCACAGGTTCTCTTGTTGAAGTTTTCAATAAAGGAATTCTTGAGCGGTGCTTGAAGCTTTATGATCATAGGATGGAGGAATTAGGATTACCCCTCCCAGAGCACTCTTTAGGAAGAGCCCATGATGAATCAAAAAATGAAGCAATAAAAGTATTTGATGAGCAGCATTTTGGCCGTTACCATGCTAAGCAATCTGTTGATAAATTGGATGAAGAAATAGATAAGGTATAGCTGGGAGACTGGACTTTATGTAAGGTTAACTAAAATTTCCATAATGTTTCTTTTCTTTTTTTTTTCCTAAATGGGCATGATTTTTCATAAATTCGTAGACAATATAGAAATCAAACATTTAATGCCAACTTAATTAGAGCTTTTCTTATCATTAATTGAATCAAAAGTTTTACCAAGACAATGTCCTTTTAGGTCAGTTTTTATGTGTCTAGGGAATTATGTGAACAAATTTTTAATAATTTAAATTTTAAATGGAAGAATATTTTTACTGCTGCTTAAACTATTTCAATTGATCCATTGAACTGATTTCTTTTTATCGGTAATCATAGTTTTCAATGCACCAAAGCAAAGATAGGTGTAGGTGGTACCTTGTCTCCTAGTTGCCTAGGGGATGGAATTTTTTGCATATAAGTCATGAATTTTAGGGTAATTCCCTAGGTTCCATAGAAACCAGAAACCATCTTTCATTCTTATTGGTTCAGGTTTTGAAGTCTTTGAGGGTTCAGGATGCATACACCAATATGTGTGTTGATTGAACCCTAACAAAGAAGAAAATAATAAAAAGAAACTAATATATAAACCCACAAAATGACTATTTTAATTTAATAATATCTATTTAATTATTATAATATAAAAAAACTAAGAATATAAAAATGTTTCTAGTATGGCATGTACAAAATAGGTAGACAATTAAGCGAGGTGACCACCCATGGGTGCCTTGTCGCCTAGGCATCGCCTTGACAAACTATGTTGGTGTAATCCATTGAACTTATATTCATTGTCATTTCTTAAGGAGTTTATTAGATTTAAAGTAAATAAAACAAAAGAGGAATGACCTAGCAGTTATTTCCTAGATGCAGAGATTTTGCCTATCTACATATTTCCTATATATCATCTTCCTAATTTAATGAGAGCTTTTCTTATCATTAATTGAATGAAAAGTTTTACCAAGTCAATGCCCTTTCAGGCCAGTTTTTATGTATCGGGAAAGCTATGTGGACAACATTTTAATTTTAAACAGATTTTTTTACTGCCTTTTAAACTATTTCAATTTATCTATTGAACTGTTTTTTATTGATAACCCATTTAACTTATATTCATAGTCATTTCTTAAGGAGTTTATTAAAGTAAATAAAACAAAAAAGAATCATAGCAGTTATTTCTGGATGCAGAAGTTTTGCCTATCCACATATTTCCAATGTATCATTTTCCTATTGGCACATGAAAGTATGCACTGCAAAATATCAATGCTTAAGCTAATACATCTAATCTTCTCAAAAATATTCCATGCTTGGAGGAAAAGGTCCATATTCTCAATTCTCCCCTACTATTTCTATAAATTCCTCCTTACCCAGGATTTCTAAGTGATAAGAGCCATCAGAAGCTAAAAGTTATCTTATCAACAGAATTAAATTAAAAAAGATAAGGAATGATATAAAACTTAGCTTCAACCCTCCTTAAACAAGCTCTATCCATCTCAAGGCATTCAAATTACCTTCCAGTTATTTAGTGTCTGAAATTCCTTGAAAGTAGAGAAACCATCTCACCACGTTGAGTTTAAAAATGTTGAAATTGTCATTACTTGGTTATGCCTTCTATTGTTAACTTCTTGCGTGGTTTTCCCAACTTTTTGGCTGAAGGATGAATCCACTGTGCATACACTTGCACATGGACACATTGCACCACCTGCATTGATTGTCAAGGCGGCCTAGGCAACAAGGCACCCTTGGAGGCTCGCCTTGCCCAGTTGCCAAGCAGTTTTGTGCACTGTTATAAACGACTTTTATATTTTTAATTTTTTTGACATTATAATTATAAAATAGACATTATTAAACTAGAATATTCATTTTATGTGTTTAGATAGTAAACTCTTTTTGTTATTTTCTTATTTGTTAGGGTTTAATCAACACAAACATTGGCAACTGCCGCATTGAACCCATGGTTCAAAGTATCAAGACACCTCTGTGTATTGGTGGAGGTGTATCGGTACTTATAACGATACTCCCCTTATTTTTTTTTATTTATTTGGTTTTCAATTTCATTTTTAAATATATATATATATATTATTTTAAAAAAAAGGGTCCCTGAAAACACCTGTAAACAGGTGTATCGGGACCCCAAAGATACAATACAATACATCTAATACGGAGTGTATCGTATCGAAATTTTGATTCTTGATTGAGCCCTCAAAGATTTCAAAACCTGAACCAATAAGCAAGGGAAGAACTTAAATTTTTGTCTAATCAACACATTTTCTTCTTCCACATATTCTTCTTCCACCTTTTCCTTTCTTCTTTTCCTATAACAAAAGTAGGGGTTCAGCCCCTATATTTTTTTTAATTATCTTTCCTTTGTTCTTTTTCTTCTCATAAAATGTTGATTTTCTAGACTTAAAAATTATGGATAATTATTAAGGAAAGATGGTTATGGAACCTAGGGAACTACCCTAGGATATATGGTTTTTCTTAAAAAATCCATTGCCTAGGCATCGCCTAGCCTTGCCTTGGCGCCTTGAAAACTGAGTTATTGTTTCATTATTGAATGGTAGCCATTTAACTTTATTGCTAGCTCAGCTATTACCTTTGTGCAAATTCTGAACTGCTGTATCACTAAACTGCATGTATTTTAAAGCATTGTTATCTTCTAATTTACTGTATATCTGTTTCTGTTATTGGAAATTTCCCATATAGGAGTACAAGAAATTCATTTTTGCAAATGAATATCAATCATCAAAGCTGTGTGAGGCACTGTATACCAAGTGTGAGGACAAAATGGATCAGCTTCAAGTTCTAAGACTTCCTTCCATGGCAAAATTTAATGCGGGTTTTTTGCAATGTAATCAAAGTTTCGAGGTGGAATGTATTGGTCCTTCAAAAGCAAAGTATGAACAACGTATGATGAAGGTTTGCCCAAGTTTTGTTTCCTTTTAGTTGCTGTTTTGGTCGTGACCTCAATTTTAGGTTTTGGTTGGGAGCAAATTCCTTTAAGTTGTTCTGGATAACTGGTAGGAATTGGAATTGAATTCTATCATCTTCATGGAATTTAAATGACCACTGCCCCTGGAATTTTGAAATCCACATAAAAGGTGGATTTATCAGAGTCAGAGATAACTAGTTACCGGCCTCTGCTGCTCTGCTGCTACTACCAACATAGTCAAGTACCTTGAACAATATTGGGTGCCCTTGGGGGGGTTGCCCCATTGCCCTTGGGCTGAATCAACCCAAAACAGCCTAAAGTATTAGCAGTGAACATTTCTAGTCTGGATCGAAAGCCTGGCCCAGCCTGAATCACAATATGTGTATATTATATCATTTTTATTATATATATGCATACATGTGTGTGTCATATATATATATATATATATGATAGCATTTTATATATTTATATAATGTATATTATATCTTATATTATAAAGTATGATATATTTAATATAATGTATTTAAAGTTATAGGTCCAGAAGCCTGGCCTGGCCCGGCTTAGCCCATGATCACCCCTTCTAAGATTAATGATGAAAGTGGTCTCTAAATTGGTCTTTAAAGTTATTGGTCTCATTTTCATGCAATCTCTAAATTGCCTTAGTTTTGGATATGCATCTTCAATGTGTATATGCAGATGTTGTCGAAGGCAAGGTCTCTATTCATTAAGGAGTACAACAACAGGCTTTTTAATTGGTTGGTGGTCTTCTCTCTTGTCATGGTGGTGGTGGGACGGTTTGTTGTAAAACTTATTTTTCTCGAGAGTGTAGCATGGATACTATTTATCTTCTTGGAGGCGTATACAAGGATGTTTTGGTCAGCAGAGTCTCTTTATTACAACCCTGTTTGGCATTTTATTGTGGCAATCTGGGAGGCAATAGTTTATAGCCCTTTCCTTGATCTGGATAGGTAATATTACCTTCTCCAGAAGACAGCATTAAGAAAAATCTCAAGGATAGACATTGGACTTGAAGATTGCCAAGTGATGTTCTAATGCTCTAATTTGTCTAATTGTTGTGGCAGATGGGCTGTTCCAATTGTTGTCATTCTGGCAATTTTTCTACTTTACCGGCGATGCTATGGGAGGAGCAAACATGGGACTCGCTTGCTGTTACCTCTTTATAAACACCGCAAAGGTGTCTCAAACAGGCCCAGATCCGATTAAAGGCCTATTCTATTTGAAAGATTTATGGGAAGCGTGTACTTGAGCAGTGTCTGTGCTTCTAATCACCATTCTCCTTCCTACCTGGATAAACCATTTATTCTTTTTATATACATGGAGCCGATCTAAGTATTTTGTATTTCTTGGACAACCCTTGATTTTGAAAAGAAGCAGGAGATCAGATAACGGTCGAGGGATTATTCTTATTCTGTGTAACTGTAGCATCTTCATCTTGTATTGTTCTGTGCTTTTATTGTTTAGACGTTGCAAGCCTCGTTTGTAAAATTTCTCGACTTAATAAGTGGGAACTATTATCTTTTATTGGTCAGGCTAGGAATCAAGATGTTGAATTTGATCACACCATTGAATGGTTTTCTGGTGGTGGAGCCCAAGTTTGGTTGGTTGATGATCTTGAAACCTGGAGTAAAATGCTAAGCACTTTCTGCTTTGGTACCAAAAGGGACTTGAAATAGGGTTTGGACACTGGCTGGAGCAAAGGTTTTGGCACCAAGGTTCAAAGTATTGATACGTGTTGGTGTGTGGCAACTTTTGAAGGTTAATACCCTTTATAGAGATGTCCTGGTTCAATTCTTGAATTTAAGAACATTTTAAAATTTAAATTTGATGTATCACTGCTTTGAATCACACAATATGCCAACCTCTTCCTAAGAAATAGAAATTGCTAAGACTGGGATTTGTTGCCAAGGAAGAAAGAAATAATTGAAAGAGACAAGAAAATTTTGAGCCATCTTCAACTTTGTTTCCTTTACCCCCATTTTGTTTATTTCAATAAAGTAGTGCAAAGCATGCTTCCTCTTCAATTAATTATCTTTTCTAATATTCTTCTGCAGCAAACACAACCTAAGAAAGGACTTTTTGCAAAAAAAAAAAAAAAAGAAAGAAAAAAAATTGACCAAGTTTGATCAATTGACAATTTCAGTTATGTTTTAGAAATAATAGCAAATTGAGTGAGCGGGAGAAAACATGAAGTTTTTAGGACAAAATTACCCTTTTTTGTTAAAAGTAGAATTCACTAAATCCAAAAAGCATTCATGTTTCGTTTGTCTTCTCCAAGTTTGAATTCGACTCCATCCATTCAGCTGGAAGCATCTCCAAGTTTGAATTCGACTCCATCATTCAAACTACGGCTGGTCGGAGGCATCGACTCTAGCCATTAAAACGACTTTAGATTGGGAAGCATCGACTCCATTTGGTTAGGAAGCATCAACTCAATTGATTCAAATTGTAGCTAGCTAGGAAGCATTGACTCCATCCATTCAAACGACTTAAGATTGGGAAGCACCGACTCCATCTGGTTGAGAAGCATCAACTCCATCGATTCAAACTATGGCTGGTTGGGAAGCATCGACTCCATCTTCAAAGCAAGTGTACTAGATTAAGGTGGTGAATGATAATGTTAGATTGGCTAAAACAGCAAGACAATTGAATAAAGCTCATAATGCTTATCTTTGTGATTAATACCCAAACTACATATCTACTTATATGATCAACAACGAGAATAGATTTTTTGCCTAGATTATCTGGTATGGAGCAACCTGGGTGGTGTTTAACAAATTTAGGCACCATCTAGCATGAGAAAGAACAGATGGTTTATTACAAAGTTGGAAACCATCTTGCATTATATAGACCAGATGGTTATAGAATTGGAAACTGTTCGGCATCAAACAGATTGGATAGTATTTTACAGAGTTGGAAGTCATCCAGCATTACATAGATTGGATAGTGATTTATAGAGTTGGAAACCATTCGGCATTACACAAACCGGATGGTTTATTATAGTTTTGAATCTTCAATTGCAATTGTAGATTTCAGCCCCTTAGGTGATAAATTAGTATTTACATCATCAAAATCATCTAAAGCCCAGCATTTCATAAGGTAGTATATGATTCTTACAAGTGTATAAACCATCCAACATGGAAAAGACTGGATGGTTTATTACGAAGTTGTAAAACATCCGACATTACATAAAATGGATTGTTTATTGCAATTTTGATTTTTCAATTGTAGTTGTAAATTTTAGCCCCTCAGGTGTAAAATAGTATTTATACCCTCAAAATCATCTAAATCCCAACATTATATAAGACAGGATATGATTCTCACAAGTGTATAAACCATCTGGCATGGAGAAGATTAGATGGTTTATTACAAAGTTGGAAACCATCCGGCATTATACATATCGCATAGTTTTTTATAGAGTTGGATACTATCCGGCATTACACAGATTAGATTATTGTTTGTAACTTTGAAACATAATTTTTTTGAATGCTTTTTGAAATATAAATTATAGTTGCAAACATCTATACCTCCACATCATAGTTACATCATCAAAATCATTTGGAACCCACTAAACCTCTTTGTTTTGTATGATTCTTATATGTTTATAGACTTAGAAACCATCCGGCACTAAATAGACTGGATAATTGTTTGCAATTTTGATACATAATTTACAGTTTTGAACATCTATCCCCCTCTAGTTAGTTATACCATCAAAACCATTTAGAACTCAATGGACCTCTTGGTTATGTATGATTCTCATATTTATTTGCAGCTTCTTTGAAGAAAAGGACTTTAAGTGTACTTAAAGAGGAAATAAATTGGAATTGATAATGCTCTTGGTTAATTGTACTCTTCTATTGGGTGTTGTTGGCTACTATGAATGTTAGCAAGGGGTTGAATGAATTAACATACCATGCCCATGACCGTACCCAACAACTTAGGCTAGTGGCTTTCAACAACCAAAGTTTCCTCCTTTTAGGCATTTCTTCATATAGGTGGGAGTTTGACTTTCTATAACACAAAATTAGTAACTACAAAAGGAACTAGTTATCCATCAACCAAATGAACGAAGAATACATGAAACAAGGTGCTACAAATCAAAAGAAACCAAATTTATTGCTTTAATTGATCCTGGACTGCTGGTAACCATTCATTTCCAACTTTCTATTGATTTCTAAGTCTAATTTTTTTTATTTACATTTTGCAAATACTCAACTAAATTATCAATTACTTACATTTTAAGAGGAAGGAATTTCTTTCATTCTTTAAAAAAAAAGAATATACAATCAGAATTTGACCAATGAATCACATCAATTACTTAAACAATGAAATACAAATACAAAGAAACAACAAACAAAAAAAATAAAATATGTAAAATCTCCCTAGGCCAGTTAAAAAGAGTTGGAGAAACAAGAAAAAAATAAAGGGAATGGGACCGTAAATCGAGGTTAGAAGAAAAAACCCCTTCCTGCTAACTCTGAAGTTTGCGAAAAGGCAAACAATTGAATAATAATTTTGAACTCGAACTTGGAGAGTCGGACCCCAAATCACTCGAACTCGAACTTGGACAGAGAATGGGATCCTAAATCGCTTGAACTCAAACTTGGATGAAGAATGTGACCCCAAATCAGTCTTACTCGAACTAGGAGGGATATTGCTTTGAAGATGGAGTCTTTCCAGCCAAATGTAGTTTGAATCGATCAAGTTGATGCTTCCTAGCTAGATGGAATCAATGCTTCCCAATTTGAAGTCATTTAAATGGATGGAGTCGATGCTTCCCATCCAGCTATAGTTTGAATCGATTAAATTGATACTTTTCAATTCTTTTTATCCAAATGGTTTTCAAAGCAAAAATACCAAAGTAAAAATATTTTAAGTTTTTTATACTTAGTTATTTTTAAAACTACAAAAGTGCCTTATAAAAAAAGTTGAAGCATAGATGGAGTGTAGGATCAATTAAGGCCAATCTATTGATCCCTCAACATTTTAAAAGAGAGAGAAAGAGAGAGAATGTATAGTCGGGTCCAAGTAAACACATTCAAGCATAGAAACGAACTATAAAGGCATTGAATGTGTAGCTTCCTAAAGGTAAGTTTCATATCAACTTATCAAGTTCCGAGTACAACTATAAATATTTGGGTTGGAGCAGGTAAAGTCAATCCGAAAGGTTGTCCAGCTCTTGTCTAGTGTAATAAATTTCAGGTTCACCTACATCACTATTTGACAACCCTAAATCCACACCACACATTTAAACCAAGAAGTAAGTTGTTGCGTTAATCTCTGGGTTCTAAACATCTCTCTCATTCTAACATTTAAGAACTAACCACTGATTATTGATTACAGTTGAAACCAACCTCTCAAAACCAGCTGGTCACTTGTCCGAATAACTGAAGCTTGTTTGGATCTAGGTGGGTTCATCTCTACATGAATGATAATATATATATAATTACAAGCGATGTTTTAAATGTGGGTCTGCAGGTCTTGTAGGTAGGTGTGGGTATCATTTTCAATGTGCGGCTGCAATTATGCACTCACAAATGCTATCCACACTACCCACAACACTAGAGCCACACATCGACAACATCTTTTCATGAATGACCAATTCAGATCTCTTGCCCATAAGAGCCCTACCCACATGATATTACAGCTGTACATTAAGAAATATTTTTCTATAAATGTTAACGTGCAAATGGGAGAGATGTTCTTAATGCACAATTATAATGAAGCATGAATGAAATTCTTGCGAGTAAGAGATCCAAACACACGAATGACAATATACAAATGTGGGAGGTAAGTTTCTAATGTGTGACTGGCTGCAGTGTCTTGTGGATAGGTGTGGGTAGTGTTGTGGGCAGCACGGTATGGGTATTGGGTAGTGTTCTGAACTCTCCACAAGAATGCCTACCCACAAGACAAGGCAGCTGCACATTGGGATAGGCATGTTAGTTCAACACAATAGGTGGAGGGGGTCTCTGGTCTCCCATCACATATTCTCCAACGCTCTAACTTGTCTTTTGAACAGGTCCATGTGGATATTACGCTATCATTCAAAGTTGAGGGACAGATATCCGAATACCTTTAAGTTTCTTTATTGAGATTAAGGTAATGGTCCTCTCCTCAGTCCTCACCATATCTCTAACCTCCCCAACGCGAATCCAGCATTCAGGCGGATGGAGATTTTGTGATCGTTGTCTTCATGGTTTTTAAAAACGAACTGGTGATCAAACTGGTCAGGGGTCCGGTTATTAGTTCGAATGGTCCAACTATTCGATCCGAACGGTTGACCTGTTTTGACGAAAAAATAAAAAATTAAAAAAATTGAAAACGGTCAAAACCGTTCGAATGGTTTAAACGGTTCAAATGATTAATTAGCCGGTTCAGCAGTTTGTTGATCAAAATCAACGGTTTTAGAGAAAAATGAAACCAGTCAAATGACCGATTCCTGGTTTTTCCGGTCCAACCATCCGATCCGGTCCGGTTTTGAAAACAGTGGGTCTCAATCTTATTGTATTAATTAAAGAAATCAAGGTTGACTGGAAAACCTCAATTTGTTTTCAAGAAGTGCATGAAATTCTCATTCTTCAACCCCCGAGCATTCAATGGTTATTTTAGGTGTTGGGTGATCAGTTTGACGCTTGACTATTGTTAGTCCCTGATCATTCAACAGCAAATTGATAGAGGGCAAATAAAACACTTGACTGACGCTCTAACACTAAGCCAAAGAATACAGATTTGACCCAGCTTGACTAAGATCCAAAATGGCTTTTTCCTTGCAAAGCAGAGTTAAAGCTCGCGCTTTCTGTAGAACAGAACTATATATATATATATATATATGGACCCGTTCAGCCCGTTAGATCAGAAACAAGTGTCCCACTAGGTAGGATTTTCTGCCCAAGCTTTCTCAACTACGTAGCCAAACCATTGACCATATCAAGCAAGTGGAGCTGACATGGCAATAGTATGTTTATCCGATAAGAGTGAATCAAGTTGTAACAGTAAATAACACAAGTGGAGAATAAGACCTATGCTTTATTTAGCGGTAGAAACATTTTTACCCATTGGTGTAGGCTGAGCCATCGGCCACAGGATTTATCCATACACCAAGGTTATCCATTTGAGGGCATCTGGCTACTCACACTAACATCTCCCACTTGGCCATTTATGCCAGAGACATTTGCTAGCATTTGAGACTCAAACCGTAAATGTGCCTCTTGAAAGTATTTCCTGCAATAGCCTTTGTAAATAAGTCAGCTAGCATACCTTTTGTAGGCACATAGTCTACCTGGATTTCCTTCTTTTGGTAGATATCAAATAGATATCTGTACTAAGTTCTATATGTCTTCCCTTGGGGCCAATTTCGCAATTCTTTATCGCTTGAATTGCAGCTTCATTGTCATTGTATATTTGAACTGGATCGCTTTGCAACTCTCTTATCTTGAAGTCTTATAGAAACCTCTTTATCCATACAGCTTCTGAGGCTGTTGTACTACAAGTTATGAATTCAGCCTCCATTGTGAATTTTGCAACACATCCTTGCTTTTTGCTGGCCCATGAAGCATCTCCTCCTCAAAAAATGAAGACATATCCAGTAGTTGACTTTCTATCGTCTCCTAATATTTTTAAGCTGTCACAACAATATGTTAGTTTCGTACATTTAGTTACTTTGAGATATCTAAAAATTCTCTTTACTATTTGCCAATGAGGCTTTCCTGGATTGCTTTGATATCTACTAACTAAGCTAACGACAAAACATAAACCAGGCCTAGTGCAAAACATGGCGTACATTAGGCTGCCCACTACTTGAGCATAAGGTTTCTTAGCCATTTCATCTTTTTCTTGTTTAGTCATTGGACACATATCTTTGGTCAATTTTGTGGATTGAATTATTGGTGTGTCAATAGGATTACACTCATCCATTCTAAATCTTTTAAGAATAGTATCTATATATTTTTCTTGAGATATTGAAAGTGTTCTATTTTTTCTCTCTTTCTATTTTTATCCCAAGAACAAATGAGGCATCTCCTAAATCTTTCATTTCAAATTGGGATTTTAGCTAGTCTTTTGTTTTTTTCTATCATTTCCAGCAATTAGCATATCGTCTACATAAAGAGATAGCAACATAATGGAACTCCCACTATTCAAGACATATACACAATGATCAAAAGTATTTGGAACAAAACCAAGTTTTATAATGGCATTGTCAAAAGTGTAATACCACATACGAGGAGATTGTTTTAATTCATATAATGATCGTTTTAGTTTATACGCTTTTCTTTCTTCCCCTTTTAATATACCCTTCTGGTTGTTGCATATATATGTCTTCATTGAGTCCTCCATTTAAAAATGCAGTTTTTACATCCATTTGAAATAGTTCCCAATAAAAATAGGCTATCATAGCAAGTATTATTCTAATGGATGTAAATCTAGCAACTGGAGAATAGGTTTCTTCAAAATCAATTCCTTCTTTTTGTGTGTAGCCTTTTGCTACCAACTTGCTTTATATTTATCTATTAACCCATCAGGTTTTAACTTTCTTTTAAGTATCCATTTGCACCCTATAACTTTCTTATCATTGGGTTGTTCTACTAAGTCCCAAACTTGATTCCTAACCATCGAGTCAAACTCTTCGTCCATGGCTGTTTTCCAATTTGCATGATCAACAGAGGCCATTGCCTCTGTAAAATTTAATGGATCAGCTTCACAATTTGTTATATAGTCATTTTGAAACGAGTAGAAGTCTTTGTATTTAGAAGAGGGAACTCTTTCTCTTTGTATTCTAGTTATTATGCCCAAATTAGGAGGTTCAAAGTCAATAGGACTTTCAGCATCATTTTCTTTTTCTATTTCAAAAAAGTCAACCAACTTCTTAAGATCGTTAGGGTCAACTTTATCTTCTAAAAATTCAGCATCCCTACTTTCAAATAGTTCAAGGGAACCATCAGATTTGTGTCTCACAAATCTATAACCCTTTGATGTTTCAGAATACCCAATAAATGTTGCTCTAAAGCTTTTAGGATCCAATTTGTTTCTAACTTGGTTAGGTACCCAAACATAGGTAGTAGATCCCCATATTTTTAGTTTTGTAAGGTCAGGTTTTCTACCTGTCCATAGTTCATAGGGAGTTAGTTTATTAATCTTTGTAGGGATTCTATTTAGTATGTAAACTGTGGTAGATAAAGCTTCCCCCCAAAATTGGTTTCCTAAGTTCGAATGACTTAGCATAGATCTAGTTATGTCCAAGAGGGTCCTATTTCTTCTTTCAACCACCCCATTTTGTTGGGGTGTGTAAGAAATAGTTAATTGATGTATAATTCCGTTTTCTAAACAAAAACTATCAAATAGTTCAGAAATATATTCTCCACTCCTATCACTCCTAAGTATTTCTATTTTCTTTCCTGTTTGGTTTTCAGCTAAGGTTTTGAATTCCTTGAATTTATCTAGAATATCAGATTTTTTATTTAATAAATAAAGCCAAATTTTGAAAAGCCATCTATAAAAGTCACAAAGTACTCCATCTTCCTATGGGTTTTCACATTAAGTGGTCCACAAACATTAGAATGAATGATTTCTAGGAGTTCTTCAAATTTCTTAGCCTTTCCAAATGGTTTTCTATGCATTTTTCCTTGCAAGCAAGGTTCACAAGCTTTAAAATCTATGTCCATTTGAGATAACAAACTATTGTCACACATCCTTTTTAATTTGTCTCTATTTACGTGTCCAAGCCTCAAATGCCATTTGTAGTCTAAACAAACAGGCAAAGCACAATCAACATAAGTAGAAGCAGTAGAAATTTTATTATTAATAGAAAGTCGGTACAAACCATCTTCTCTCACCCCCCCCCCCATAACAGAATTCTCCCATGTTTTCCTATAGATACCTTCCCACTCATAAAACGGACTTCAAAACCCTTTTCATCAAGTCGAGGTACAAAAATCAGATTCTTTCTAAGAGTAGGAACATAAAAAGTGTTTGACAAAATGAAATTTATCCCATTCTTTACAGGGATTTTTATGGTTTCTACTCCTAAAACATCACAATAAGAGTTGTTTCCCAAGAAAAGCTTGTGCTGACCAGGTTGCATTTTTCTCAAATCAATAAAGAATTCTTTTGATCTTGCAATATGTTGAGATGATCCGGAGTCAATCCACCACGAGCTCAAATCAGAATCAGCAATGAATCTCTGAAACCACACAAACTATGTCCTTGGTGTTAGTACCAGGCTTTTGTTTCTTTTGAGGACAATGGTATTTGGAATGACCTGGAGTCCCACAATTATAACAAGTTATTTTCTTCCTTTTGTTAAAGTTGTTCTTTTTGAACCATTTACCCTTTCCCTTTTGGAACTTGGGTTTGGGTTTCTCACCCAATTTAGACGGTTCAGGTGGAGTAGGACTAATTACTAAGGCGTGGGAATTCTTCTTTTTATTTCTTCTCTCGGCTTCAACAGCAAGTAACATGGGTAAGTTTTGCATAGTGATAGTTGTACTGGATAAATTAAGTGAAATTACTACTTGTTCCCATGATTTAGGTAAATTATGTAGAATAGTAGAAACCTGAATTTTGTCAGGTATAGGGTTACCAACAGCAGCTAATTCTTTAGCAATAACGGTCATTTTATTAACACTATCAGTAATGAAATCTTCTTCCTTTATTTCAAAACTATAAAATTTTTCAATGAGAAGTTGTATATAAGATTCAGTTACTTTTCCATATGTTTTAGAAACAACATCAAATATTGTTTTGGTGTGTTTATGTTCTTCAAATAAGATTTCAACATCGGGTTCTATAAAAGTCAAAATAGTAGAACGAGTAATCTTATTATCTTTCTCATACTTAGCATATTTTCTAATCTCAGCAAGAGAAGCATTTTCAATAGGATTTGCATGTGCATCAGTATCTAATAAGTAATCCAAATCATTTTGAACAAGAATATGTCTAATTCTTCTCTTCCAAGTAAAAAAATTAGAGCCTTTTAGCTTCTCAGTTTTACTTAATTCAGTAATAATAGCCTTACTTGCCATAATAGAAATAGCACACACAGGTGATCAATAAGTAAAGCAAAGAAGGAAGTACTTGGCTTTTAAGGTCGAAAGTAGACTGATTTCCTTTTGTGGACTGCCTTGTCAAGTCTCTACTTGGCGTCTATCATGAATTGGTATTTATAGGTTCAAGCCACTCCTCAATTTAAGGCACTCCACAAATTGATTCTCGTGTATATTTAAGCCCTCCACCTCTGAATTACATCTGAGTGCATTAAGCAGTTTCTCCACCTCTTAGAAAATAAGGACTGAAATCCAATTTCAGATTTGTAATAAGAGGGCATACCAAATGAAGATGGTGTCTGTAAAGCAACGTTTTCAGATTCAGACATCTAAAAAGTGCAATCAAACGTCACCTTAGTGACATTTTTTGAAGTGACATTTATTTAAGTATTACTATTTATTAACTCTAGCGGCATATATTAAAAATGCCATTGTCAAGAAGGAAAATGTTCCTGATTCATGACTATTGTGTCTTGTGGATAGCATCTTTGTGGGTAGCAAATCAAATCTCCATATTAATCCCTACATTTGATCATTGTCTTCTCACAGAATGCTTGCCAAAACAACCTCACAGCACTCTCAGCCATGCATTAAGAATATATCCTGTACCTAAGAGATGTTCTACCAACCGAGGGCTGGTTATGGTGCATGGCACCGAATACCAAAAAAAAAGAAATAGAGAGATGTTCTCAATGTATAACTACAATATGCTCTGAGGTTGGTGTGAGGAATAAATCCGGATTGGTTGAAATGGGTGTATGGGCCGATAAATTTACAACCTTAATTCTATCTGTCCGATTTGATAATTTGAGACGAGACAAAGACATCAAATATAGGGAGATAGTTTCAGCATATTTTCTTCTCTTTTTGTTTCTTGTCTAAGGAATGAATACAATATATATAAAACTATGAAAGGTCACCAACTGGCTTTAATTTCTATCCATACACTACACGTATTTCAGGATACGTACAGGACCATATATAACTACATAACATGTGACATCATTTTCATGCAGAAGTCCTAATTTTGTAGTTTTAATTTGTTTTTCTGAACCCAAAGCAATGTAAAATGCCAATTGATCAGGCCAACCCAATTACCCAAGTTGTAACTCTAAAGCCAACTCACCAACCTTAAACTAACACCATACTTGCGGGTGCAAGGAGTTGAAGAATTTCAATTACATTTGGCTTCGATTTGGGCGTATCCCATTCAAAACCTGACTCAAGTTTCACCCCTAACCATTGGCAATATGAACCTTGGGATTGACTAAGCGGCTGTTTGGTATTGTTGTCGTTTTCTAGAGAAATGGTGCCACATTAACGTCATGTAAGAAAAAACGGTGCTTCAAAAAACAACCATCTGTTTGGAACCATTTTTCCATAGAAAATGGTATTTCAAGTCACGCTTTGGAAATCGGAAAGGCATGGCTTAAAGCAACGTCAAATTTGACATTTCCTGGAGCTGCAACTCGTTGATACAAACAGGACAATGATGTGAAACTAGATAATGATTAAAAGTGCAGAAAATATTTCCCAGAGCATTAATACTAAACAGAAAATGTTGCTATTATTTTAGGAAACATCTTACCTGACAGCAACGATTCCAAACAAAATAAAGGCACTGCAACTGCAGCATTTGTGGCAAACATATATTTAATAAAATTTTCTTGATCAATATCAACCATCATAGACAAATATATCTATATCTATAACTATACTTAATTAATTATAAAAGTGATGGGTCCTTACATTCCGACGTTCTCATTGGATAGAATTTACCCTTGATCTTGAGCTCTCCTGGAGAGAAATTTGTATTTTGATAAAGAAGCTTTAATTGTGACGGTTGAGGTTGTAATAGTAAAAGCCACACACCTCACCTCATATCTACTATTTAACTCCACCAAAAAAATGTTCCTTCCCATACATGATTACCAAAATCACCTCTTAATATGCCAAAATATAAAGAAAAGGAACAATGTTTATGAATAAAAACTAAGTAAGATACATTCAAAGAAGAATTAAAAAAAAAAAAGGTCTCTTAATGGCTACACATGAGTTGTATCTAACAAAGTAAGGGCTAAGAGCTAGAAGAGGGCCAACCATGACTGTAAATATAAACAGATCTTCAGTGTGATAGGGGTGTAATCGAGTCAACTTGAGTCGAATTTTGAGCGGTTCGAGCTCAAAATTGATACAAAAAGTGAGGCTCGAAGGTCAGTTCCAACTTTTTGGAACCAGGACCTACCTTGTGAAGGTTGGTCCCAAGGTTGGTTTTGGCCTTGATGTATCTGGGGTTGGTCCTAGGGTCTACCCATGGTCCTAGGGTCTACCCAAGGTTGGTTTTGGCCTTCACAAAAAAAGCATGTTCTTTAAAAACTTGATTTTTAATAAATATAATATATAGTTTAAAATTTATATTATCTTTCTTGATTAATTTGGATAACTTAATATGTAGATTATCATTATATGCTTAAAAACATGTAAGTTAAATTTAAATTTTGTAAATATTACCTTTTACACTACTTATTGTACACATTCAAATATTAAAATGAAAACAAATGATTAAATCATTTAAGTAACTTAATAGTAAGTGAAGTCATGACCTTTGTAACCATGAATGCTTGGTAGGGGTGCAACTTGGGCGGCCCATCCCGAGCCCGAACTGGCCCAACCCAGAATTTTATACGGGATGAGCTTAGATTTTCGATCCCCAAGCTGGGCTTGGGCCCAAGAAGTAGGGCTTTTTTTTTTGGGCCAGACTCGGGTCTAGCCCTTAGGTAGCCCGAACCCAGCCTGAGCCTGACCCAATTATATACGTTTATACATATATATGTGTATATATGTAATGTTGCATACATATTTACATATATATACATACATATTTATATATATAACATTTGTATAGATATTTTGCATACATATTTACATACATACATAAATATATGTATATAGTGGTGTTAGCGGTATTCGAAAATCCGATTTTGAATTCAACATTCGACATAATCGAATCAAATTTGGGTAATTTGAATATCTAATCAGTCGAATTCAGATATGACCTTTTAATTTGATAAATGTCCGAATTCGACCAATTATTTAACTCTTATATATAATATATAAAATATTTTATATAATTTATATATAATAATTAAGTTATATAAATAATTTATATATTAATATACTTTATATCAATAAAATATTTATTTTATATATTTACTAATTATCTAAAATAATTAATTAATCAAATTTGAATTGAATTGAACATTCGAATATTTAATCGGATTCGAATTCGGATATTAATTTTCAATATCCGTCGGATATTGAATCGAATTTGGATATCGGATTTTCTAATCGGATTTGAATTCGGATATTGCCTGCTCTATTTCGAATTTCGATCCGTTTACAATCAAATTTTATATATGTATAGTTTTAGAGTGGGTTCATTGACCAACCCAAGCCCGGTCTGGGCCTGAGCCCAACCCGAGTGCATCAAATTATAGGACAGACTGGGCTTGGGTTGGAAAAATTGGACTTGACCTCGGGATCAGGCCTTAAGCCCAAATTTTAGGGCCAGGCCTGCATTGACCATAAACCTAACCCAACCTGCCTGACTTGCACCCCTAATGCTTGGACTGAAATCTTCACATCCCAAAAATATTCTAGGGTTTATTTCAATTCAAGTTCAATTCCAAGACAAGTTCCAACAAAATTAATTCCATCAAGGCCAATTCATCAAATTGGTTCAGGTAGAATAAACCCCTACACCTTAGAACCGGCCAAGAATTTGGAACTAGACCTACTTTTTACGTAGAATCGATTCAAGACCAATTCTAAGTCAATTCCATTCGGTTCTAGGTATAACTTACCCCTACTACAAAAGCCAAAATTATTGGGCCATTAATAATCATCAACATCTCCGCCACTTCGGTTTTTCCTCCATCGTCCTATGTTCAATCTCTCAAACTTGACTATCAAGTCAAACACTAAAAAGTCAATGGTTTATATTTGCATCATATAGGTTTGCTAAAAAGTTTGTGTTTTACGATAGTCAGCTCATGTGGTCCATGTTAACGTATCCAAAAGCAAGTAACCAACAACTGTATTCAAACTTGCCGACATTAATTCTAGGCTTGCCACGTATAAATTCTAAGCTAATGTTCCTTGTGTTGTGAAAGCATAAATGAACTACTACTTTAAGGGTCTGTTTGATTCATGAGAATAAGAATATGGAATTAGAATCGAAATGGATTATCTGATTTCAATCATTTTGTTAGGCATAATCGGAATCTGATTCTCATTATTAGTGGAATGGCATTCCCCTATATGAGTGAATGGTCATTCCCTCCTCCCTTGGGAATGAGAATCCATTTCAGCCAATTCAGATCCAATTCTGATTCCAGCCTGAACCAAACAAGTAGGGGCTGGGAATAGACCATTCTGATTCAAATTCTGAAGGATTTCAATTCTGATTTTGACTTCAAACCAAATGGACCCTAAGTTCTTTCCATTCCCTCTTATTAAATATAATATTTAGGGTTCAACTATAATACTAGAAAATATTATCAATGATCAACTAGTATCATAAAAGTAGTAATCAAAATTAGGTGGTATTTATCAAAATTCACCAGGGGTTTGATTAATTGGTCAAAGCCCTTCCAGTATCATGTCTTTTTGGAAGCATATATTTTTCTTCATATTAAAGGTATTAACTCTCATTCTTTATCATTAAATCCTATATTTAAGGAATATTAAAGGGTAATTGATGATGCGCAATCCGGCCGGTCCTAGCTATCAACGACCTTGCCTCTGAACTGAGTAGTAGGGAACCTGAAACGGAGGAGATGAGGAAGCTCTGGGGAGAACCCGGTGTAAAGGCTCCGAAGCTTGAGTTAGAATCCTTCAAAGGCAAGATAAAACCAGATAGCGTAAAGTTTTGCATACCTCCTCTTTGGGGGAGTGGAGAGCCTTTTATAACCACCTTGCGCACTCACTCCTAGACTCCTGTCAGGTCGGGAATGAGTATTTCCATGCTTCTGCCAGCTCGGGCGTCATCGCCTCTGCTGGGGCAGAACCGTCACTGCTCCTTTTGTCGGAGCCGTCTCTGTAACTGGAAGTAGCAGTGACAGGTGACGGTGGCAGGTGGCCGTTTGAAGTGCGGCCGTCAAGCGTCAGATCCCAAATCAGTCAGGTGCGCCGCCCCTGGATACAGACTCCTTCGGTGTCAGGTACGGTGTGGTCCGTCCAGTTCAATGTTCTGGAAGCGAAGTGCCTGGAGTGGTGCGTGAGGCGAAGTCTTGAGTTCAGATAAGGGGGGGTTCCGAACTGTCATAAGACGGGCCAGTTCGGGTCTCTGCTTTGTGTGACATGGGCCAAAGGGAGAGTTCGGGCTCCTCGCAGGGAGTTTGAACTCTAAGTAGGGAGTTCGGGCACCTTGTAGGGAGTTCGGGCACCTTGTAGGGAGTTCGGACCGCTGGTCTCTTCCCTTTGGTGGTTGTACCCTTGGTACGCTGTTTTAAGTGCCAAACTACTTGTTTTTTGCCACGTGGCGTGATTTGCGAGGTCGGGCCAAATCTTCCTTCATCAATTGCCCCCCACTCCTCGTGCTAAGGGTCTTGCCCTAGCGCGGGGAGTTCGCAAGGTGTCAGGTAGATTTGTTCTGCACTTTGAATCTTGGTTCTGCTGGCGCGAGGCGTGTGTCAGGGTTCCTTGGGTTTCTTCGAGCGTCCATTTAGGCGGGAAGCACGCCGGCCTGTCTAAACACTGATAGATGTGGCGGCGTGCGCGTTATTTCGAAATTTCAAGAAAAGTGCGCCACTTGGGGGGCGCGATAGTGGGCGTCTTTTCAAATTTGAAAAAGGCGTGCCACTGCCGTTTTTTCTGAGGAGACGTGTGCTGGCGTTCCGTCAGTTTCAGAAAGACGTGCGCCAATCACATCTCGGTCTCGGGGGACGTGCGGTCAGTGCGGCTGTAGGCCGTCGGATTGGCTTTGAGATGCCGATGTCCCTATTAGTTCGTTGTCTCCGTTTCGCCTTTAGCTCTTTTCTTTGCTTGTCTGTGCCGAGGTTCCTTCGTTAGTTCGGCATCCTAGCCCGTAGGCTTTGGTGGTGATTTTATCCACTTTGCTTGGCGGTCTACAGGTAGTATCGCCTTAGGTTGACAATGTTCCATGCTCGGGGTACTTGTTTCCCCTCTAGGGTTTCAAGCTCGTATGCCCCCCCGAGTGCTTTCTTTACTCTATAGAGTCCTTCCCAATTTGGTCCGAGTTTTCCTACGCTGGGTTCGGGTACCATGACTTTACGGAGAACCAGGTCGCCGACGCGGAAGTTCCTCTTCTTTACTCTGGCGTTATAGTACCGAGCTACCGTTTGTTGGTAGGCCGTAGTTCGGATGTGCGCGAAGTCTCTCACCTCGTCTAGTAGGTCGAGGTTGGTGCGTAACTCGTCTTCGTTTGTCTGCTCGTCGTATGCTTCTAGTCGCAGCGTAGGTACTTCGATTTCCACCGGGATTACCGC
>NW_010729160.1:1592469-1631463 GCF_000365185.1 Nelumbo nucifera
TTAGGGGGGTTCTGGGGCCTGGAGGCCTTTCCTTGGTGGGGGCGCCCATCCTGTGGGGAGGCCTTGACCGGCCTCGGAGCAGCGTGGCGAGGTGGAAGTAGTAGTTGGTTCAGTGGCAGTTGGGGGAACTACTGTTGATAGTGATACTGGGAGATGTTGTGCAGCACTTGGTGCTGGTGAAGCAGGTGTTGCTGGAACTGTTGCATTGCCCGCATGCACTGCATCAGGTCGTCCAACCGGTTTTGGCTAGCTGCCAGGGGGACGGCAGTCGGTTCAGTAAAGGTTGTCTCAATAGGGGGAGGAAAGGGGATGCTTGTGGCAGGAAGGTTTACGGGCGCCACTACTTGTGGCGCATTCAAGCTGGGGATTCCATCCACCGAAAGGGGGATGGTGAACTGTCCAACGCACACTACAGGAACTTGAAGTTGTTCCCTGGTGGTGTTTGTCTCCATGCCACGTCCGGCGTTGCTGGAAGAGGCCATGAGTGTTGGGTTTTTTGAAGAAGAAAAGGGGGTTATGAGAGTTTGGAGGGAGGCTTTTTGAAGCGTTTCCCACAGACGGCACCAATTGATTATGCGCAATCCGGCCGGTCCTAGCTGTCAACGACTTTGCCTCTGAACTGAGTAGCAGGGAACCTGAAATGGAGGAGATGAGGAAGCTCCGGGGAGAACCCGGTGTGAAGGCTCCGAAGCTTGAGTTAGAATCCTTCATAGGCAAGATAAAACCAGATAGCGCAAAGTTTTGCATACCTACTCTTTGGGGAAGTGGAGAGCCTTTTATAACCACCTCGCACACTCACTCCTAGACTCCTGTCAGGTCGGGAATGAGTATTTCCGTGCTTCTGCCAGTTCGGGCGTCATCGCCTCTGCTGGGGCAGAACCATCACTGCTCCTTTTGTCGGAGCCATCTCTGTAACTGGAGGTAGCGGTGACAGGTGATGGTGGCAGGTGGCCGTTTGAAGTGCGGCCGTCAAGCGTCAGATCCCAAATCAGTCAGGTGCGCCGCCCCTGGATACGGACTCCTTCGGTGTTAGGTACGGTGTGGTTCGTTCAGTTCAATGTTCTGGAAGAGAAGTGCCAGGAGCAGTGCGTGAGGCGAAGTCTTGAGTTCGGATAAGGGGGGGGGTCCGAACTATCATAAGACGGGCCAATTTGGGTCTCTACTTTGTGTGACTTGGGGCCAAAGGGAGAGTTCGGGCTCCTCGCAGGGAGTTTGAACTCTAAGTAGGGAGTTCGGGCACCTTGCAGGGAGTTCGGGCTCCTCGTAGGGAGTTCGAGCTCTAAGTAGGGAATTCAGGCTCCTCGTAGGGAGTTCGAGCTCTAAGTAGGGAGTTCGGGCACCTTGCAGGGAGTTCGGGCTCCTCGTAGGGAGTTCGAGCTCTAAGTAGGGAGTTCAGACCGTTGGTCTCTTCCCTTTGGTGGTTGTATCCTCGGTACGCTGTTTTAAGTGCTGAACTACTTGTTTTTTGCCACGTGGCATGATTTGCGAGGTCGGGCCAAATCTTCCTTCATCAGTAATGTTTTGTATGTTTTCTCTTAATTAAAATACCCCTATTTTTAAAGTGATGGGATCTAATATGAACACAAATATGCAAATTTACCGAGTAGCACATGCATGAACACCATGCATGCCCCATGTATATAGAACACTAGCATGTTCACTCATGATTGGTTACTTTGCTAAGTTTCACATACATTTGTGCTCATAGTAGATCTAGAGTCACTTTTGATTTTGGCATGTCCTTAATTATGAGGGTATAAATGTAATTTGAACTACTACTTTCCCTTGTTGTCAATGACTCCTATATTTGAGGTGTTAACTATCATTCTCTCTTATTAAATACTGTATTAAAGTATTTTTGTTTCTTACTAATAAAGTTTACTACTTAAATCAACCTGAAATTGATATTGTTCTTCCATTTGCCTGATATCAAGGTTTATTTTCATTAGTATACTATACTAAAGTATTTTCGTTGAGGATTCAATACACGAAACATACATATCTGTTTCATTTATTTTCATTTACGGGCCCATATCAGATTATTTCAGCTGATACAAGCCGGAAACATGTATCAACTAATACAATTCAAATTTAATATTCATCCCTCTTATTTAATTTTGGCAACTTTTAAATATCAAATTTAATTTCCCTCTTCTTCCCTCAAGGTTGGTAACTTTTCATTTTCAAATTTAATGATTCCTAATTAATTATCTCATTTAATTGCATGCTATTAAAAGCAAATTAAATAGTGCATATAAGGCAATGTTCAAATTTGAATTTGGAATTTGACATGCCACTAACTTGCCTATTAAAAAATTACAAATAAGGGACAAAAGGATTTGAAGCCTAGTTATTAGCTTGTAATGACTACAAGTCTACTACTATGCCATACCACAAGTGTTTGGCATATAAATATGTATTATAATTCTTAATTAAACTATCAATAAAAGCTAAAATTCATTATTAAAATATATATAATAAATATAAATGTTAGAGAACTGAACTGGGCATCAACTCGGAAAAAGGAGAGGTTCGTAGGTTGGAGGTTCAACCGAGGTCAAATTGTGATGGCATAATATATATATATATTATTCAATTTTTATAAGGCACCTATATTGAAAAGTTACCCAAAATAAAAACAAAGGTAACCCTAATAGGACATTTGATGAAAAGCTATGCCCTTTAGAAGTTCGCATTAATGTGCTAAAACAATTTAAAAAATCTGGTTTTCTAAAATCAGGACTGATTCACTAATTTTCCAGTTTGACTAGTCAAGTTAATAGTTTTGGCCAATTTTTTACCCAATATAGTCATGGTCCAACCGGTCCAATTGGCCAATCGGTCCTATTTTCTAAAAAATGACAAATATTAATACAAATTATATTGATTCCTTAAAAACTATGGTATGTGTGCCTACACAAACATTTTAATCCTTTCATCATTTTTCAACAATTTCCAATTATGTCATGATATTTCACACTTTGTATAAATCATTGAAATATGTTTTTTATGTTTAAATAGCTTCTTTATAGTCATATAGAATTCATATTTATTGTAATTAATATAGTTTTTTTAGGATTTATATCAGTTTCTTAGTGTATCAATGTGTATCTTAATTTTTTGTCCATATCCATGTGTATCCTAAGCATATCTTGATACATCTCTTAAAATTGTCTCTCTAATACACATTGCATTTCTGATAGTTTGAACCTTGCTTGATATGTTAGTTCAATCTTTTAGGTCAAATGGGTCAACCCATTATGTCACAATTAGATAAAATTGAAGCTATAGAAATTTTGTAAAAAATTACACAAATTTAATATTATATATTCACCATATTAAACAAAAATAAGCATGACAAATAAGAACAATTTATATCAATGATAGAAATGAAATACAAAATTTAAAACCAATTTAGAAACAAAAATGTTTTCCTGTTTGGATGGCGGGTTAATGGTTCAGCCTTTTAGGTCAAATGGGTCAGCCTATGGCATCTCATTAAATAATGGTAATAAAATTTTAAATGATAGAAACGTAACATGAAAAATTAGGGTAAATTACAAGACCCCGTTTACTATGGAGTCAATGAAAAATTCTCCCCTAAAATGCAAAATGTAAAACTAACTTAGAAATTAAAATGTTTTCTTGTTTGGATGGTTGGTCAGCCTATGACATCATATAATTAAAAGTAATAAAAATGTAACACATAAAACTGGGATAAATTTCAAAGATCCCATGTACTATGGGGTCAATGACAATTACCCCCCCTAAACTTTCATTTGTGACAAAAACCCCCTTATACTATGAGGTCAATGACAATTACCCAAGGTTTTAAAACCGGACCAGACAAGGAACCGTTTTGGGGTTCGGTTCCCGAGTCAAACAGTCTTACCATCTATTCTAAACAGACAACCCACTTCGACAAAATAAATAAAAAAAAAATAGCCAAAAACTGTTGTTTGGGTTGACAGTTTGACGGTTCAATTGCCTGAGTCAGCAGATCACTGATCAAATCAATGGTCTTTCACCAAAAGATAGTTTTGGGATCAAACGGTCCCAGTTTTTTCGGTCCGACCATCTGGTTTTGCAATAAATACCTCCCTTTGTTAGAGTTTTGTTGATGAATGTTGAAATAAATTCTTATTCAGCTGTTTAAACTTTTTAAATCCCCTAATTACCCTATCCTTATTTATTTGAACGATTTATGATTTGATTAATTTTTAAATATAATATTGAAGTCCTCTTGATTGCTCTAATAGATCTTTGCAGATTTTGGTTGGATTCAATATTCAAATGAAATGGTAGAGGTTTCTTTTGATTCATATAGATTTAAGATTTCCTTTTGTTTTTCTTAATTTATTGGAGAAGAGTGGATATTTTTTATATTTTAAGATGAAGAGTGACATTCATGTTAGTTAAATGAAATAAGAATTTAAAGAAGCTTGTTTTCTATTCTAGTGAAATGATTCTTGCTAGTTGTTACTTTAATAGGTTTCATTAAAATGGGGGTAATTTTTGGGTCAATTAGGGTTTAAGAGAAAAAGCAAGGAAATGAAAATAAGGAAAGTTCATGTGGGTATTTTGGTCATTATATGCATTCTATCATCTAACATTACAATTAGGGAGTATTTGGCATAAAGTAAAAGTTCATGGTGGTCTTTGTTGCAAATGAAAGTTTAGGGGGGTAATTGTCAATGGTCCCATAGTACACAGTGATCTTTGTGGCAAATGAAAATTCAGGGGTAATTATCACTGACCCCAATCCCCATAGTGTAGGGAGGTCTTTGTAATTTACTCAAAAAAATAAAAAATGTAAAAATTGCATAAAAAAACATTTGGGCACATTTTTAATATTATATATTAATAATATAAACAAAAATAAGGTGATAATTAAGAATTTTTTTATTAATAATAGAAATAGAATACAAAATTTAAATCCACCAAGACACCATATATCGATTACTTATCTTTGTTCATGGGTTCTCACAAAGGCATTATTATTATTATTATTATTATTATTATTATTATTATTATTATTATTATTATTATTATTATTATTATCTGACATTTTCACATGCAATACACAACCGGTAAGAAAAAGTGGGTGGATGGGTTCATAAGTCATTAAAGCAATAAATGAGCATCATCATTCTACTTTTCACTAGGTAATAACTTAATAGGATGAGACCCACCCGGTGGTGGTTACGATCTTGTAATATCTACATCATACTAGAAAGGTATGATACCAAAACTTTGACCAATCAAAATCCACATGAACTTTGATGAATATAAGTTGATTGATTACCACTTGATTGGTTATAAGTTTTTCAGGTATTATGCTTTTTTCTGTATCATAGTCGAAGTTCTAAAATTAATACATGCCAGGTGACAAGTTGTGCAGCGCTAGCCCATAATGTTATTATGAACAATACAAATTGCTGAGAGATATGTATTGTTATATTATATATGAATATGTTACTTCAACTAAAATGGTTATACTACACTTCGAGCATAATTTTGCATTTATGCAAATGATTGTAGAAATGTATTGTATTGTTTGTTTCAGCTCTAATTAAATATTCTATTAATCAACACAAACTTATCAGGTGGAAATATAGAAATCAGATTTATTCCTCACAAAGTGCACCTCACACCAGCCTCATAGAATATCATAGGTGTCCAATGAGAACATCTCCCTGTACATAATGTTACTATTCATGGGAAGTCAGGAAGATGTTCCCAATGCACACTTACCGTGCCCTGTAAAGCATGTGCTATGCGAGTCTGAACTTAAAAATATAAATGGCAAAGGTACCAAACACAACCAAAATAACCAATTTGTCAAACTCAGACCAGCCAGTAGGCAAAACGGTTTTCTAGTTACCTGATTTTAGAAATATTGATTTTATTAATTTTATTTATTCACCCTTACATATAACCATTTGATTTTCAACTAAGTTTACTAATCAAATAGGTTTTTGATATAAGTCATAATTAATGGTTTCGACTTTCGAGTGTTGAAACTTGAAGGAAGTTTTGTGTAAAGGTAAAAATACAAGGGAGTTTTAAGTAATTATAATTTAATTATTTTCTCACCACTTTCTCTGTTGATATTTTTAATTTATTTATTAATTATTTAATTAGTCATTTTTATTTTAATCAGTTTTTAATTGTTTCCCCTAACTTTTAATTATATAGTGAATTTTTTTATATGGAACATATACCATTAAAATATACATACATCGGAGAAATAGCACTTTTTGAATTAAACAGTAAAAAATATTTTTAACAAAAAAAACTAAGTTCAGCATAAATGAAAACATGAAATGCATAATATAAAAAATCTAGAATCAAAATATAGGGTTAAAGAAACTTACTTATTTAGCGTCGCAAGCAAAACAAACTTAGTGGTCTATAAAACAAAGAGAATTTGCAAAACAAAAAAAAAAAAATAGTATATATGATAAACAAATTTTGACTAATTAGGCATTACTGATGTAGTATGTTTAATCAAATGTCACTAATATGTTTTTATCTTATATGCATGTAAAAATCTATTACCTGTTTTTAGAAATGTTGAATTGGTTAATTTTATTTATTAATTTGGAGGTGTTAAAATGTACCATATACCTTATTATTGTTTAATTCTATTCAAATAAAAATATATTTTTTTGTAAATGATGAAAAATAATATTAAAAGATAATATGTATCCATTTTACTTTTATATTCTGTTTTTCTAAGGGAAAATTTCTTAAACTATCCCTACTGTTTAGTTAATTGACTAACTCTATCCTTGTTGTTTATAAATTGTCTTAAAGTACCCTTATTGTTTCTAACAATTGTCATCGCCACTGAATGCTAATGAAAAAACTGAAATATCAAATTTACCCCTTATTATTTTTCAAAATTTTAAATAAAACTAATTGATGAAAAATCTTCATCAATCTCTTCGGGTTTCTTTTTCTGTGTTAATCTCTCCAAGAAAAGTGAAGACACAGAAAAGGGTATTTCTTTTAATCAGACAGCCCTGTATATAATACTCTTCTGTAATTGTCATTGGTGCACTTTAACCCAGGTGGTGGACGGTTTCTGGAATCGGGAAGATAGGAAACGGAAGGGAGTGGAACGATGACTGAAACTTGGATTAGTTTCAATGGTAACTGCACAAAAAGAATAGGGGGTGGAGGGTTGATCTTGGGTTTATTCAATCGGGACTGAGCAAGGATGAGGTTATAGAACCACTTGTGGGCACAGAAGATCAAAGCTCAACTTGAACAGACAAGGTCGAAGGCCATGTTTACCTTGTTCGTTCACCGATTAAGGTCGAAAATCCCCTCTTTTGTAGGGACAGTAGTGGAGAGAAGAAGCAGGAAAAAACATATTTTATATACCCGACACCTTGAAGGTTTTCTTAGATTCCAAAGTTGAATCTTCTTGAAGGTTTTCTCTCTTAGACGAAATAAGCCTTAAACCAGTAGATCTGCTTCTGATGGGATTTTCTCATGCCTTAGGACTGAACCCATTTTCAGATAGCAAGCACTGACACACCCCCTACGTTTCAGACAACAAGCACCGGCACCCCCCACATTTCAGATGACAAGAACCGGCAAGGGGTGAAGATGAGGGTATTACTGTCACTTTATCAAAATATAACAGTCATGTGGTGTGGCACGTGAGTGGATTATGACGGGTTGTTACGGAACCCTAATGGTAGGGGAATAATTATCCAATGGTTAGAAGTAATAGGGATACTTTAAGACAATATATAAACAGTAAGGGTAGAATAATTCAATTAGCTAAACAGTAGGGATAGTTTAAGAAATTTGCCCTTTTTTAACCATGGAATGATTGAACCATTTGACCCATAACTTAATCACTAAAATTAGGGTTGTCAATGGGGGTCGGGTTGGGTTTTTGAAGTTTTTGGGCTGGGCTTAAGCCTAGCCCTTAGATAGCTTGAACTCAACCCAAGCCTGGCTGGATCTTATCCCAACTCAAGCCTGGTCTACTTATATACATGTATATAAGCAAATATAAACACATATCTACATGCAAACATGCATATATGCATAGTTTTAGTAAACCATACATATACACATGTATGTATAAATATATGTCTACATGTATATCAATTTTTAGTGTGGGCACCAACTTGAGCTCAAGCTAGGCTCGAGCCCAACCTGAGTGCATCAAATTTTAGTGTGGGCTGAGATCAGGTTGGATAATTTGGGCTGACTTAGGCTTTGGGTTGAGGGTTGGACTTGGGTTGAACTAACACTTGACCCAACCTGCCTGACTTGCATTGTCATTCAAATGTTATTGCTTGTCCAAAATTACCCTTTTGGACATATATTATTATAAATATTACATATAAAACCAACAAACCATTAGAAATTTAGGCATTTAATATATTATATATATGTGATATAATCGAGAAACAAAATTTGAAATTGGAACTAACCCAACGGTATAAAACTTGGAACCACAACCATTATAATTGGTTCAATTGGCCCAAGTTTGTTGGGTATACCTAGCTACACATTGATAGCTAAGACTAAAATGACTATCTAGAACATTTATATGATCCATACCCTTGTTAGTTATCATTATCTATACTATATATAAAAGTGCATATGCAGAGTAGAAGTTTTTTAGATTAAAATTACCTTCTATTTCTTTGTTTGAGTGAGGGTATAAAAGTCATTTTATTATAGGTTTAATGTCAGCTTTAATGGATACTAAAATGCCCATATTTGTCTATTATTTAGTCCATCTTTAATTGTAAGGGTTGAAAATGTAACTTCAATTATTACTTTCCACCATATTTAATCCCCCCTCATTAATGGCATGTTTCTTTGCTCCGAAGTCACATCTGAAAATGCAATAATTACATTAAGAGGTATAGGTATTGGTGAACTTTTTTCCCTCTAAACTCTGAATGTAGAGAATGTTGTTCTGAATTATGAAAATTATCAAAAATCCATTTTGACCCCATATATGAGAGCTTTGTTCATCTTTTTGAGGATATCATTGGAAAACAAAAAGGTCTATGATTTCATTTTAAGAAATAAGAGATAAGTGGAAATGAACACACATTTTTCTCTTAAGTTAAAAGATTCATCTTAAAAGATAAGAGTTAAGAGGAAATGAAAATGCCCTAAGTCTTATAATTAATGTATTAACTCTCATTTTCTCTTATTAAATCCTATATTTATGTTATTTTTCACTAATAAGTGCTACTCATTAGATATATGACAATATTTTAACAATACAAACCCATGTGTTTTAAAATTGACTAAAAAATAAAACCATTCTTTATCCAAGTGGTGGCTAAGCAATTCAACCATTTGAATCAAATTAATCAACCTATAAAGTCATAGTTGGGTAATAAAAATTATATAATATAAATAAATATAAAAAATTACAAAATGTAGAAAAAGTTAGACACATTTATGATATTTTTTTAATAAAATTAAAAAAATGTAATAAACAATAATTATTTTTTATTGATAATGAAAATGAAATACATAATTTAGAACTGACCAAAAATGAAATTGTTTTACTGTTTGGCAAAGATCAATAATTCAACTTTTGGGTCAAATGTGTTAACATTTAATGTTATAAACAAATAATAAAAATTAATAAAATATGAAAATGAAAAAACATAAATTTTGCAAAAAAAAAAAAAAACTATTCAGGCACATGTATAACATTATATAATTATCATATTAAACAAAAAGTAAATGTGATGTATCAAAATTATTTTTACACACAGAAACACAAAATTATAGGAAATTTGAACATACGTCTATAATTCTATATTTACACTACTATTAAAAATATGAATAAGATTGTAGAACTTTCTTTTGACTATAATACTTATTTTTGAATTTAGTCCCTATTTAATTGTGAGGTTTAAATTGTAAATTGAACTTCTACTTTTCACCTCATTCAATTCCTTCTATTTAAATTTTACATTTCTTTAATAATTGAACAAAAAAAAAAGATACACCAAAAAGATAAAACATTACAAAATAAAAATCTAACCAAGCAAACAGGCCCGTCAGTGATACTTGAAACTTCACAACTTGATTTGATTATCACATATTTGAATGAGGTGTTTATGTAATCAAATTTAGATTTTGCAATTTGCATTCGATTAACAATAAAAAACAAAAAATAAAAAATACATATTTATAGAAATTTTTTAATACATTATTACTATCATTGTCATCATTTAGAATTGTCACGTGCAAAGCACATGCACACTTACTAGTTTTCCAAGTGGCAATTTCAACTCTAGATTTATTGCCTAGGAGCGAGCAAATGGATAGATTATACCCAAAACTAAATTGAACCAATCCTGTATTAGTCTTAAACTGACCCTACCCAATTTGTTACTAGGTAGGATCTGGTTCCAAATACTTGGATCTAACCCCCACCTAGGCCAGTATCAAAATATAAGGGTTTATCTTACCTAAACTAACCTAGATAACCAAACTTGGTTGGTCTTGGTGGAACCAACTTTATAGTTAACTTGTTTTGAAATAAGTTAACAAGCACTCATGATTATAAAGACCACGGTCCCACTTAAATATAGAATCAGTGATTTGATCTTTATTATCAATTTAATATTTGAATGTGTATAATAAGTAATATAAAAGAAAATATTTTCAAATTTTAAGTTATAATGATAAGTTTTGAACAAATTATTATTATTATTATTATTATTATTATTATTATTAGGTTCTACCATAGAATCGATCCATATTAACCCCTACTGCCCACGAAAACACTGTCCATCAAATATTATATACATACATCGGGAACATCTGCTCATAATTGACACCATACAATTATAGTAGATGGTCCTGATGTGCCGCTGCATATCATATCCAACCTCAACGGTCTGGACTTTTTTTTCTTCTTTGAATTCTAGTGGGATTTATAAATTTTCAACGCTGCATGATGGTCCCCTCTTCAACCTCTCCTTCCTAGATCTGCGGATGAAATGAGGCCCCACCAAAGGCAGATATTAGAGTGGTTGTGAGATAGCTGAAGTGGAGATTTATTATTGGTTAAACAGCCCCAAACACAGCCGTCAAATGGGACTCCGGATGAAGAACAAAGAAAGACATGTACAAGTGGGGCATTTTTATTGGTTAAACAGTCAGGAACAAAGCACACAGCCATCTGGTGCATCTCATCCGGACTCCTAAATCCAAGGGTAGGAAGCTCGATAGTCATTCCAGCTGGTAGATCATGGATCTAATGATACCAGTGATACAGTATGATTTTGTACCACTTGATCATATCTTTTGTTGTTTCAATAAAATTGTTTGTTGGGGTAGTTGTATCCTCCCATCTCCCTTTCCCCTCCCATGGTCACACGCCCTTTAAAATCTTTTATCACCTCTTCTTTCTCTGTGCAAACTCTCTCTCTCTCTCTCTCTCTCTCTAGTCATTTTTCTGAACAACAGAAATGGCAGAGAAGAAACAAGAATCAGAAACGGAAACGACAACAATTCAATTACCTCAGAGAAGTAGAATCAGTAAACTTCCCGACTTTCTCCTATCTGTGAAGCTCAAGTACGTGAAGCTTGGATATCATTACGTGATCTCCAACGCTATGTATCTCGTTGTCGTAGCCCTCTTTCTTGTTGTCTCTGCACATCTCTCCACTCTGACCTCCGACGATATCATCCAGCTATGGCGCCACCTGGAGTTCAATCTTGTAACAGTGGTCAGCTGTTCGTCTCTCTTGGTTTTCCTTGCTACCCTTTACTTCATGAGTCGTCCGAGGAACGTCTACTTGGTGGACTTCGCCTGCTACAAGGCTGATCCATCTAGAATTTGCACTCGAGAAAGGTTCATGGAGCTGTCAGTGTTTGCAGGGACCTTCACAGATGAGAATTTGGCGTTTCAGAAGAAAATTCTGGAGCGGTCGGGGTTGGGCCAGAACACATACTTCCCGGATGCGGTGTTGAGGGTACCGGCAAACCCGTGTATGTCGGAGGCGAGAAAAGAGGCGGAGATGGTGATGTTCGGAGCCGTTGACGAGCTGTTGGCCAAGACCGGTGTGAAGCCCAAGGATATAGGGATTTTGGTGGTGAACTGTAGCCTCTTTAACCCCACACCGTCTCTCTCCGCCATGCTTGTTAACCACTACAAGCTCAGAGGCAATGTTTTAAGCTACAACCTTGGTGGAATGGGGTGCAGTGCTGGACTTATATCCATTGACCTCGCCAAGCGCCTCCTCCAGGTCTCTCTCTCTCTCTCTCTCTCTCTACATTATATTGGGTCAATCGATTTTGGTCATGCAAAATCGATTTAAATATGAACAGACGAATATTCCATTGATTTTTTTTTACCGAATTATTGATCATATCTTTAAGGTTGTTTTTTGTTTGATAGAAAACAAGAGAGAAATTGAGAGTGAAAGTTCTCAACGAATTTTGTGAAATTTCTTAAGAACTTACCCTCAATTTTCTGTTTATCTCTTATTTCAGTCAAACCAAACACAGCCTAATTGTCAAAATCAAATTATATATATGCTAGAACAAATACCATACCATTCCTTGGACTGTTAATTATCTACTAGACCTTGGGAAACATTCTTACCAAAAATACAAGTCCTTGGGAAATAGTTCTAACACTAGAAGGTTCAATTTGATGAAATAAAAAGGTAAAAAAGAAAAGCTATAAAAGAGGAAAGTAGGTAATCTAATACGATCCAAACGATCCAATCCCACAAAAAGAACACAGCTCCAGAAGCAGTGATAGGCTGATAGCTATAGTTTGTGAAACCCAGAAAAAAAATGACTACTCTGGAATACCCAGTGGAAAAGGCTAGGATTTTTTCCATTTTTATTCTTTTTCTTTTTCTGGGTAGGACCCTTTTTTTATCTTTGTATATATGCAGAAAACCCTTTTAAAAAACAGTTCAAAAATAAAAATTAAAAGAAAAAACAAATTTAAACCTAGGTAATTACTCCTGGACCAGAAATCTGGTGTTGTTCTTATATATGTTGCCAGGTTTTCATCTCACTTTGATCCCAGAAGCCCAGTTTCCTCTCATTATTAACTCGTAGAGGAGCTAGCTAGCTAGCTAGCAATTGTGCCTAATCTCTAATGTGAGTTAATAACATATCTTGCTTGTAATTAAAAAACAGGTGCAACCCAACTCCTATGCTCTGGTGGTGAGCATGGAGAATATCACTCTGAATTGGTATTTCGGCAACAACCGCCCAATGCTCCTTTCCAACTGCCTATTCCGCATGGGCGGAGCAGCCATCCTGCTATCAAACCGGCGAGCAGATCGGCGCCGCTCCAAGTATCAGCTGGTCCACACTGTACGTACACACAAGGGTGCCGACGACCGTTCCTACAACTGCGTCTTCCAGGAGGAAGATGACACCGGAAGAGTAGGAGTGGCCCTGTCCAAGGACCTCATGGCCGTCGCCGGTGAAGCCCTCAAGACCAACATCACCACACTCGGACCCCTCGTGCTCCCCATGTCCGAGCAGCTCCTCTTCCTGGCGACCCTAATAGGGAGAAAGGTATTCAAAATGAAGATCAAGCCTTACATCCCCGACTTCAAGCTCGCATTCGAGCACTTCTGCATTCATGCCGGAGGGAGAGCTGTGCTGGATGAACTGGAGAAGAATCTTGAGCTCACAGAGTGGCACATGGAGCCCTCAAGGATGACTCTCTATAGGTTTGGCAACACTTCTAGCAGCTCCTTGTGGTATGAACTGGCATACGCAGAGGCCAAGGGGAGGATCAAGAAGGGAGATCGGACCTGGCAGATTGCATTCGGGTCGGGTTTCAAGTGCAACAGTGCAGTATGGCGTGCACTGAGGACCATCAATCCTGCTAGAGAGAAGAACCCATGGACGGATGAGATTGATGGGTTCCCTGTTCCCGTGCCCAAAGTGACACCCATTAATCATACCTTAAACCCCACCAAATAATCCATTAATGTGGTAAATGAAAGAAGGTCCGGATTACAGTACTGGATTTGAATGATCCCACTCCCACCATTTCATGATAATTAAGGCCTTCTACATTTTTTGGAAAATTGAATTAATAATTATCTCACCATATTCTTTGTCAGAAGAGCTTTGATCAGGTGGGACCCATTGAATGGGGATCCTGCTCCACATCATACACAATTATGATCTAATTCCATACCACAACTATGGTTGGTAAATGCAATCCATATGCATGTCAAAAGGCCTGTTATCCATCTCTATTATCTTTTTAATTTCCAATATTATTTCTTTGTTTTTGGTTTTTCATCAATGCTAATGCTGTGTTTTGGTTTGAGCAAATCAGCTAATAGTTATGTGATTAGTTCCTTCATATCCATCCAAATGAAGGGATCGGATCTCCCACCACTTCCTTCTTTTGGTTCCATTTTTTGTGTTTGTGAGTTCAACCATGTGAGGGTTATCAATCTCCTGTACGAAGTGGGCAATTAAAGCCCTGTCAAATAAGTAGGAAGTTGTGTACAAGTTGGTTGGTAATTATATTTGATGGAAAGCAACTTTATTGAGACTTGTATTGTTTTCTAGGAAAAAAAAAAATTATAGTGCTTTTCAATTTAGATGAACCTGCAAATTAAATGTGGTTGTTGATATTTAATTAAGGTGGATACAACATGGTTCGTTGTTAAGTTAAACCATGCCTTGTTATCTTTTATTAGAATTAGAGTTTGGTTTTAATTAGAAACTACTTGAGAGACCTGTGCGATGCCTTTGTTAAAAGTAATTGTAGCAAAAGGAGCCTTGCAACAATCCCAGTTGGGTCATGTAAGATTGAGTCCAATACAAATACTATTTTTTTTTATTATGTATTGCTGGTTAAATTAGTTTTAAAATTATTTTTTTTATATTATTATTTTTATTAATAAATTTATAGTAGTATTTAGTTTTATTATTTTTTTACTAAGTTTTATTATTTTATATTAGAACTTTTAATGTTGCTATTTATAAATTGATTTTAAAGTCAATAATTTTTAAAATATATTTATTATTAATTATAATTTTTAGTTTATTGTTATTTTATTTATTGATTTTATCATTACTTTTAAATGAAATTTTAAGGGATACTAAATTATAAAAATTAATTCCAAAACTAATAATTTCTTATATTTTTTATTTTATTAATAAACTTGTATTAATTAGAATTAAATTGGATGGAACCTAAGTAGTGATGATCACGGGAAAGCCAAATCAGCTCCAGGCTAAACTTAGTACATGTGATATCAATGTTTTTAAAACAACTCGGAATTGGAACCGTTCTGGCCATCAATTTCTGGGTCAACAATTCAATCGTTAGAACGGATGGCCCGTTTGATTGTCTGGATCAATGATTTGTTGACCAATTCAACGGTTTTTGGCCAGGGACAGGGTTTGGGGTAAAACAGAACCAACTGCTTGGACGGTTCCCTGGCCAAAGCGGTTCAACCGTCCAAGTCAATGGCGGTTCAAAAACATTGTGTGATATGGTTATGGCCCAAGATTGGGCTTGTTTTAAGCCAAAAACATAAGGTCATACCCAATCCTACATGGGCCTAGCCTAATCTTAGCAATTGTAATAAGGGTTATAGCTTAGGCCTGAATAGGGCCAGCCTTAAATTTGAGCCTATGATTTTTTTGTATAAAATAATGAAATTTTATATTATATGCCATATAATATGTATATAAAATTATTTTATACATATTCTAATATAAAATATCATATTTATATGTATTATAAGTATGTATAAATAATATAAATATGTGTGAGCAATGTGGGGCCTGGGCTAGGCTTGAAGTGTTAGGCCCAAACTAACTTTACAATTTGTTTTCCTAATATAGGCATAGACAGGAGAGCCAGGCTAAAAATGATCACCCCTAAATCGAAGTGAATTTTAAATTAATAATATTAATTTTAAAATTAACAAATTTATTTATTTTTAATTTTACTAAAGAATTTTTATAATTCATGTTATATTATCAGTTAGTTAAGATTAATTAAGTTATAATTAATTATATACTTCATTTTTAAATAAATTAATTATCATATTATGTTTTATTAATAATACAGTTAATAAATGTTACCTATTGATAATACTTGATTTGATTATATATGAGTAATAAATTATCCTTATACTACAAAAAAAAGCAATTATTAGTATCCTATAAAGGACCTTTTGAAAAAGTTACACCCACCGGTGCATCAAAGGAATTCTAAAAGAATGGGTCATTTTATACCCTCAATAAATGACTCATTAATTTTCCATTAATCTCTTTTTCTAAAGGAAAATTGTCTAAAGCTCACCATGAGTTTTCAACATTTCCCTTAAACTCACAACAACTTTTCAAAATGTCTAAAATTCACCATGTCAATAAGTTATTATTTTCTAAAACCCCCTTCCGTTAGTGCACTGTTAATGCTTCTTAACAGAGGTATCCATATCAACATAAATAACAATTTTCATGACCAAATTACCATTGAATGGTGAGTTAAAGGAAAAATGGTCTTTTCGGTTTTCAATTTTCTGTTTTTTTGCATTTAGTGTTTTGTTATAATTTTCAATGTTTTTTATAATTTCTGTTTTTTTTTTACATTTTCTATTTTCTACAATCTATAAATTTTTCTGTATTTTTTGTTATTTATTTGTAATTTCTGTGTTTTTCTATAATTTTGGGTATTTTTTCCATAATTTTTATTTTCTGATTTTTTTTTTCAATTTCTATAGTTTCTATAATTTGAAAATAATTTTTTATTTTGTTTGCAATTTCTATAATTTTTTTGTATTTTTTTGTAATTTCAATGTTTTTATGTATTGTATATTTGAAAATATTTTTTGAACTTTTTCCTTTTTTTTCATGTCTAAATACTAAAATGGTAATATATTAACATCCGTTAATTTATTTTGTATATATTTTGTATTTTTCTATGAAGGTTAAAATGGTAATATATTAACACCCATTAGTCTGTTTAACGTAAGTTAGTGACATGATGAGTTTTAGACATTTTGAAAAGTTATGATGAGTTTAAGAGAAATGCTGAAAACTCATGGTGAATTTTAGACAATTTTCCTTTTCTAAACTGATAAGTTTCACCCCCTAAACACAAAAGTCTCCATTACATGGAACTAGATCGAATTAGAAAAACAAAAAATCAAAAAAAAAGGAGAAAAAAGATGGAGGCCACGTTAGACCATTCTGTTTTAATATAATTTTTTATGTTATGTGCGATATGCACAGGATGTTGTATTTCTAATTTTTTATGTAGAATAGTAGACAAAATAATTTTCTTTTCTTTTTTAGTAATTGAGCTTCAAACTTTCCTTTTTATATAGCTTATATATTGTGAGAAGCATAAACCAACTAATGTGGCACAATTGATACCTTATAAAGCCAAAAAATGTGCTTGGCATGGAATTAATAACCAAGTTTAAAAAATGATTTTAAAGTTGAACTGATGAAGATAACCAAAGATTTACGTTAAGTTCTTTCTTACTACATTTTATTATTGAATCATAACAATCCATGAAACAAATCTACATTAAATTAAAATAATAAAAACAGAGGGAAAAACTTGAACCCAAGGAAAGGAGCAAACAGAGGGAAAAATCTGATAATCTAAGGAAAGGAGCAATGATTTGTTTACCCAACCCATCTAATTTACACCCTATTTTATTAGAGAAAACAAAAAAGGGATAAAGAGATATTTAAGAGGAAAATAAGGATTTAATGGAGAGGGGAGATGTTAAAATAAGGATTCAAGTGCATATTTATATATTTTAAGTACGAAAATAATATTCTATTATTAATATTTTTTGTATAAATTTCTTTGAGATTAAAAATCATTTTTGGATATAATTATGGATTTGATATATTATTTATTCCATTAGTTATAAAACATCAATTAGGAATATAATTCTTTTTAATTTTTAGTTGGAGTTATTGAACATATATATATATATATATATATATATATATATATAGGTTTTCCTACCTTTCCAATATTTTCCCTACTTTTTCCTTCAAACCAAACATAACCTTAAGGTTTGGATAAAAAAGCAATTTGTATTTAATTCACTCTAGGAGAGCATTTTTTTAATAGAGAAACGGGGCACAGGTGTACGGTATCAAATTGATATTTCAAACCTTGAGTGCAAAAGAATTTCAGAATGTTGATGGGTTCAATTTAACAACAAACAAAAAATTATATGCATGATAGAAATAAAGGAATTTTGAGGAATGCATTTGGTTTAAAAATTGGTCAAAATATCTCATTATCATTTTTTTTTTATGTTTTATGTTATTTAAATCCAAAACTACATTGGTGAGTCCTACTTGATATTATTTTAATTATAAAATTTGAACATATACAAAAAATTTACAAAAAGAATTGGTGCATCTCACATGTGAAATTTGAACATAATTAATGGGTTGTACATGAAGATGGAGGTCTATTATCCAACATTTTTCTTTATTAGTGTTAATAATTTGTTGGATAGCGTCCTCATCCACTTCTTTTTCAACATTATCATGCGCTTACATGTAGTCTTGGGCCTATAAGCCCAGTGATATTTCTTTGGGCCGGGCCATTCAAATTTTGGCAAAAGTACAGCCCATGAATAGGACTACCTTATACTAAATACCAATATTTTGTTGTTATTGGAATTCACCACATCCTGTTATGTCTCAATAGCTCTTGTTGCTATGATCACCAACCATGGTTTACCATGATATGTGGCAATGAGTACTACGGCGCTTTGACAGTGTAATTACTAGTTTAATATGGAAAAAGTTTTCATCAATCAAAATTCACCGACGAATTTTGATAAATAACACCTTATTTGTTATCACATTTATGATTTCAGTTTATTGATCAGTTGTTTTTGTCGTATCATATTTTTTCCATATCATAATCGAACCCGTAAATATTACACCTGCATAGAAAAAAATATTATATTATCTTAATCATGTGAACAAATGCCCATTATCAACCATTTGCAATGTTGTCAGAGCTTTATGAACACGTATGTGGAAATTAAAATTTACCTGAAAAAAGTTTAAGGGGATTACGAACAATGTCTCGCCACTTGGAGAGAAATTATTAGCAGTTTATTTAGTTTGTAGTCAGAATTAGAATTGGAATCAGAATCAAAATCATTTGGAATTGGAATTCAAATGGTCTATTTTCATAGTCTGTTTGGTTCAGACAGAAATAGAAATAAAAATTGGAATCAATAGGAATGGGATTTCATTCCCAAGGGAAGGGCAGGGAATGGCCATTCCCTCAAATGGGGGAATGCCATTCCAGCAGGAAAAGGAATTCATGGAATTCCAATTCCATCCAACCAAACAGTTGGAATTAGAATAGGTTATTCCGATTCTGATTCCAGACCCCTATTCCTACGAATTAAATAAGGCCTAATTAAGGGTCCATTTGGTTTGCGATTGAAATCGGAATCGGAATCGAAATCCTCCAGAATTGAAATCGAAATGGCCCATTCTCATAATTTGTTTGGTTTAGACAGGAATAGGAATGAGAATTAGAATCAGTAGGAATAGGATTTCATTCCTAAGGGATGGTCAGGGAATTGCCATTCTCTCAAATGGGAGAATGCCATTCAAACAATAATGGAAATGGAATTCCGATTCCCCCCAACCAAATCCCTATTCCTGCAAACCAAACGGGGTCTGAGTAATCCAAAAATACTGTGCCAGTACGTAAATGGGATGCTTTGATTTTACAATTCAATGGCCTTTACAATCAAAGATGTAATATGTTAGAAATAGAAAATAAATGAAAAAAATGACTAGATAAATGATATATATCTATATGATGAAATAAACCCTTAATCTTCTTTTGCAACTTTATATTTAGCTAGCTCTAAGTAAGTACCATAAGTACTAGTATTAGAAAGGAATCCGGATTAGCTGAACTTGATGGCTGTGTTAAGAGCTGTTTAACCATTAATGCCCCACGTCAGCCATCAAGCATGCAAATTAAGTGAAAGATTGAAGTGGTTGTGAGGCAACATATACATTTGATGGCTGACATGAGGCATTATATTATTGGTTAAACAGCCCCTAATACAGCAGCCATCAAGTGCAATTAATCCGAACTAATAACAAAGACAAAGGACCATATCTTCTTCATAGTATTTAGGATATTTAGAGTAATATTTTATGTCACAGACACAAATTGAATGTGCTTCCAACTAGGATAAATGCTATATTAGGTTGTAGAGGGAGAATAAAGCAGATGAGGGTTAGATAGACTATTTTTTATCTTTTATGGAAATGAATTGTTTTTTGTCTCTTTTTGGTATTTTTAAATGGATTATTTTTTTTCTTCTTCTTTGATTTGTATCCAACTAAATTTAAACAACATTCATAATATATGGTTTGGATATATATTTTTCACTTTTAATTTGGATGGAGTAATTGTATTCATAAATGTGCCTTTTCCAATAAAATAGTCATCTCTTTTACATGTGTATGTTTTTGAATATTTATCTCCGTTTTTAGACGTGTCTATTGTTACATATTAAATGATTGTATATAGGTTATACAGGTTTCACATAAGATAAAGCAATTTTAATAGAAACAAATAAGTGATCTGTGAAGGGATCACAAGTGAAGTTGTTGGGCCCAGATTGACTAAATCTTATATTGGGATATAGTAAATCCCTTTTAAAAGGAAATCAGCACACAAGGGGGCTCAATTGATCAACCGAATTTGGCAATCATGGTCGGTCAAATAAGCTAAGAGATGCATGGGCCCAACCCCTTTTGTCAAGTGTCACTTGGCTTTAAATAAGTGGGAGACAAATCCAACACATTTTCCTAATTTGCATTCAAATAGGGATCATAAAGTGATCACCGATATGTCAATTTAGTGGGCCCCATTTCAATCAACATTAAATGGTGATTAATTGAATTGAAATATAATTGGGGGATTCAAATCAATTCAAATCTTTCAGACCATTACATCGTCTAATGGTGAACCTCTATAAATAGAGGAGAAAACAAGAGGAATCACTTTTCGGTTTTCTTCCTTTGGTTCGCCCCCCCCCCCACCTTCGGCTTTCTTTTTGTAGAAAGAAAAGACAAGGATTCTATTTCTTCAACATTTTAAGCTTTGAAATTACTATAACTCTGTACCATATCAACCGAGGGAATTTAGATCTTCAAGTTCCTATAGTCAAAAGGCTATTATCAATTTACTACAAAAAAAATCCTTTGTCCAAATTCTTACAACCAAGGAAGCTTCCATTCGTGTCCCAATCATTGATTGATCGTGAGGAAAAAAATTTGCTAGTTGTTGCTTGCTTCTCATAATTACGAGTTATTGTAGCGACTTCAAATTTTGTCCAAGACAAGAGAATCAGGGGGTTTTCTTTGCCAAAAAAAAAATAAAAGAGTTTGTATCCCACTTACATTTTCTACAAAAAAACATTGAATTTCTTTGAATTTGTTTTATTTTTTTAGTGCTCCATGTTTACGCATGAAATCTGTGTTGACAAATTTCTAGCACTCCTAGTGGGACATCTCTTTTTTTTTATCTCTCAAGTCGGCATATCAAGTTTTTGCAAGGGGTTTGGACATATGTCTCCAATGAAAACTGTTTCAAGTGTCATCTAGAACAAGAAAAATGCTACATATGGCTCAAGCACGTTTGGATCAAGTGCATTTTTAGCCTCAGACTATGAGATGCCAACTACCCACCTTATGACAAAGTCTAGGGACTCACAATTGATTGCACCTCTTGCCTTTTATGGAACTCAAGGGGTCCCTTCAAAAGTCCAAAATGCCAAAAAGGGACCTTCAAGGTTGCCGACGAACGTGGAATCCAAAGTGGAGGAATGCTCATGCCGGATGTGAAATCTAGTACCAACTCAAGGTCCAACTCCCATCCCAACTTCCCTAAGACTAGAGGGTCTAATTACATGCAAACTCGCTCCTACGCTTCAGTAGCACCAATTATGATGGCGGGAGCTACTACGATCAAAGTGCAACTTGCTTAGATGGTTGTGGCCATCGCTAAGTTAATAAAAACAGTGGAAGAAAAGGACCTTTAAATTGCTTCCCTCATGAAATGAATCGAATAAATGCAAACAACGACGTCCAGCTAGAGGCCTTCACACCTACTAGGGTTCACCCCATAAGTAGACCCTCCTCAAGAGGATTTTCTAGAACGTACTAACATACAGAATGTTCAACATGCTTCAGTCGCCTCCCTCTCAGTATAGTAACTCCAAAACATGATAGCTGACACAATATGTGCTCAATATGAGGGTGTTCCACAGTCATCCTTGGTGTATACAAAGCCATACATTGAGCGTATTGATCATATGCCTATGCCATTAGGGTACCAATTCCCAAAGTTTCAACACTTTGACAAGAAAGGTAACTCCAAGCAACAAATTGTGCACTTAGTGGAGGCATGCAACAATGTCAGGACCTATGGCGATTTGATGGTAAAATAGTTTATGTGATCTCTACGAGGGAACACGTTTGATTGGTGCACCGACCTCCCTTCCTGGTCAATTGATAGTTACGACCAATTAGAAAGAGAGTTCTTGGATTTTTTCTATAGTACTCAGCGTATTGTAAGCATATATGAACTCACTACTACAAAACGAAAGAAAGACGAACCAGTCGTTGACTATATCAACAGGTGGAGAAATCTCTATCTTAACTATCAAGACAAGATCATAAAGGCTTTAGCCATAGATACCTATATCCAGGGTATGCATTGGGGGTTACACTACATCCTAAGGGGAATAAAACACCAGACGTTCGAAGAACTAGCCACCCGTTGCCATGGATACGGAACTTAGCTTAACTGCCTTTGGAGAACATCGGTCACAAGACTACCAAAGGGAAAAAGAGAAGAATGATGGAAAAAAGGAGGTAAAGGCATCTAAACCGAAGGAAGTTTTGACAACTTCAATGGCCCTTCTTGGGGTTTCTGGGAACAAAAGGGGAAAGGAAGAGATGAAGTCAATCACTCGTCAAGAAATGGAAAGACCAAAACTCATTCTTAAAGAGTTTGAAGAAAAGGTGTATCCATTCCCAAACTCTAATGTGCTAGGGATGCTAGATTCTCTTCTAACCTAGAAGTTAATAGAGTTACCTGACTACAAGCGCCCAAATGTAGAGGGGCAAACTGATCACCCCAAGTATTGCCGCTAACTATTAGATAATCAGTCACCTAGTTGAAAAGTGTTTTGTTCTTAAAAACAAAATAATGTGGTTAGCTAAATTAGGGATGATTGAGCTGGATATAAATGAGGATACAGTAGCTACCAACATGAAAATTGTCATGTTTGGGTCCCTTGATCTTAAGTTTCCCCTCAAAACTTAGTGGTCATTAGTTGTACCACCGTACGAAATCGTGTTCAATACTTTTGACCCCGTCGTATGTTATCCCACATTAGAGGCACTACTAAGTTAAATACAAGTGAAAGATCTTGGTTTTGAAGAAATTCCTTCACACCGTTCTATCATATCACTCTTAGATGATGAGGGTTGGACTGATACCACTCGAAAAAAGTATCGTGTTACACGTCTACCCAACCTACCTTATGAATGACCTAAGCAAGTCAGAAGGATTAGATCACATATACCACCCAAGAGCAAGAAAGTGTGGATAAAAGGTATTTTTGCTCAATTAGCATGAAAGGTAACAAGTAAAAATTTATAACCAACCCCTCGCTTCCCAATCACTCTACAAGAGTATATGTCGAGAAGCTTATTTTCTAGCAAGTGTGTAGAGGTGCATAATGCATGCAGAAGATGTATCCCCAGAAAAGAATGAACCACCAAACCCGAGATCAAGTAAAGATGGCAAAATTATCGATATTGATGAAGTCCTCGACCAACTTAATGAAATTCCAACACAATTTAGTCTGCACATAGCACTATAATTGCCAGAAAGGGTTTGACGTGCTCTTAGTTGTATTCTTACAAATCCTAATGAGTACAAAGAAAGGATCGTCATTCAAAAGGAACTTGCATCATCCATGGCCACCATTACCTTTTTCATATGAAGATTTATAATTAGGATTTCGTCCTCATAATAGGCCCTTGTATGTCACAGGGTATGTTCGAGATTAAAAGATGCGTCAAATACTCCTTGATTGTGGATCAGTCGTTAATATCATGTCCATTCGAACAATGAAAGAAATAGGCATCTTTCAAGATGAGCTAACCAAGGGCAGGATTGTGATTAAAGGTTTTAATCAAGGAGGACAACAGGCTATTGGCATGATCTGCCTTAAACTCACCATTGGAGACTTGAAATCTTCACCATTTTTTCATGTCATTGATGCTAGAAACTCATACCACTTACTCCTTGGATGCCCTTGGCTACATGAGATAGGGGTGGTTCCTTCTATATTACATCAATGCTTTAAGTACTACCAAGATGGCATCCAAAAGTGTGTCATTGCAGAAGATAAGCCATTCACAAGTGTTGAATCATATTTTGCAAATGCTAAGTTCTATCCGGAGGCCGAGSGGAATTCAGAAGCATTACCAGTCTCTATTCCCTCATCAATGCTTTAAGTAYTACCAAGATGGCATCCAAAAGTGTGTCATTGCAGAAGATAAGCCATTCACAAGTGTTGAATCATATTTTGCAAATGCTAAGTTCTATCCGGAGGCCGAGSGGAATTCAGAAGCATTACCAGTCTCTATTCCCTCATCAATGCTTTAAGTACTACCAAGATGGCATCCAAAAGTGTGTCATTGTAGAAGATAAGCCATTCACAAGTGTTGAATCATATTTTGCAAATGCTAAGTTCTATCCAGAAGCCGAAGGGAATTCATAAGCATTACTAGTCTCTATTCTCTCATCTAATAAAGTTGTGATTCCTAAAGGCGTTAACTTACGTCAACCATACCTAAAGGCCTTCCCTACACTAGTGGTAAAGGAAAAAGGAGATCAATCCAGTGGTGCCCTAGAAAAGGTAACTCCGGTACTTTATTTATGTATCAAAATCTCGTAGAAAAGAGGGGCAGCCTCCACTTGCAGTTTCTCATAACAATATTGGTTCTATAATTTTGGAGAAAAATCTAGAGGTTTTAAAAGACACCTTGGTCCTCCCAATGCCCACATTGGAGAACTCTAAAACCATTTGTTCACTTCTTAGGGGGTTTGCAATGGGGATGGCATCATGATGATGTGAAAGTAAATCGATCCAGGTCGAGAAATGTCTAGAGGGATGGTTCGATCCTAAAGTATGTAAACTTTTTGAGAATGCTGGATGTGTGAAAGGGGAACCAAAGAAAATGGGTGAAGTTACTGATGAGTGTTAGCACCCGATTTTAGCTCGGTCTGCCTCCTAAGCCTCCAATTCATCCCAAACACCCGATCAGACCCATCCGACCTCTTCAAAACACCCAAAGACCTAGAAAACCCAAATTTCACCCCAAGAGTCCTCAAATCCACCGTTAAACCTACCCGATACCTATCCGATTGCCCCGATTGACCCACACTCACACCTCAACCATTAGACTACTAACTTATCGCATTTAACCCAAGTCAATCTCAACAATCGTCTAGCTTAGAGAGGTCGGTTCGTTCATCAGTTTGCATCAAGCTAAACATCGCCATTCGATCTGGGCATTCTACAGTGTTCGTGAGTTCGGGTCAGGCGAATTGCAGAGGTTATTCCCGGTCTTCCAGTACTCTGAAGGTGAAAACGCATCTAGTAGTCGGCTAAGACACCACTCAGGTAGACTTGCTCTCTTTTATTTTTCTTTACAGGGAGGATTTGAGGTTGTGGAGGAGGTCGATGGAGTGGGTTCCATCGAATTCAACCGCGTAGACCTCTTGTATTCAACCCAATCTGATCTGAACTTTGTTGCTCCTTCCTCCCTTGCGAAAATTAGATTTTGAGTTTAGTTCAGTAGTAAATTGGTTAATAAATCGTATTAGTTTAGCAGTATTTTTTTTTGAACTCTTAGTTTCTCTATGTTTATTCATTCTCTTTTTCCTTGAATATTTTTCCTGTAGTCAATCTTTGTGTTGTAGCTGATTTCATCAATGTCTTTGTTCTTAGTCTCATATTAGATTCTTCTTAGGTTGATATGTTTTAGTCTTCAATCCAATGCTCATCTCGAATTTACTTGTTTAGGTAGTGATAGGTTAACTACTATTTTATTTATTTTCTTGAATCTGAATTAAATAATTGTTAAGCTCATCGCATTTGTAGGTAGAATTCTTGTTTCATGTGTTATCTTTGACATAATTCTTGTATTACCGTGTGGGCCCCACCGTTGGACGGGTGCCTTGGGCTTTGGAGTCACTATTAACACAAAACATTTTGAAAATCACTCTCGGAGGTCCCATCACCTCCATTTCTTAAACTAATGGGTGGCGACTCTATTTCCAACCCAAGTGGCAAAGTGAGCTCAGTTTTTCCGACGCTCACAATGAGCGTGCGACATCATTGACAAAGACTTAATGTAAACTTCTTGAAAATGGACACACCATGCCCCAGACAAGAACTAGGTTAGGATTCACACTAAAAAGTCATTTTGCAAAAGAAAGCCAACACTCATCATATTATTGTTGAATTTTTAGAGGAAAAACCCAAGAAGCCCGTCAACAAGCGAGCGAGTATCATCATTTGACAAAATAGGAGCACCAAACCCTCATACCTCAGTGTTCAAACAATTGGGGAAATTAAGATAAAATTCCAAGGAAGAAGAATGATCTAGAGGTAGTGAAAGGGAGAGAGGAACCTCTTAGTTTTATCCCTTCGCGCATGAAGTGTCAGGCATCATTGGAAATAACCTTTGGCGATGCCCTAACAATTAAGCAACGAATAGTGGTATTCACAAACCAAGCCTCAACTTCTCATGGAGAAGAAGAGAAATCCAAAGAGGAAGAAAATGACTCTTGCAACCATGTGATAGTGAAGCAACACACAGATGATGACTCCTCATCCTCTTATTTTGAAGTCAAACAAGCACTGTTTGCTTATGAGGAAGGGGGGCATGCAACTATAGATGAGTTGAAAAGGCTAAATCTTCGACAAGAAGAGAATCCCTAACCTATTTATGTTAGTTCACTCTTAAGCCCCGAAGAGAAGTCTCATTATTTTGAGGTACTTAAAGAGTTCAAAGATGTGTGTGCTTGGAGTTATAAGGAGATGATAGGACTAGACCCTAAGGTAGCAGTTCATCACCTTTCAGTCAAACACGGTGCTCATCCTGTGAAACAAGAACAACGTCAGTTCCATCCAAAACTTATACCACTTATTAAAGTTAAGGTTAATAAGCTCATTAAGGATAGATTTATTTCGAAGGTGAAATATCCTATATGGATATCCAATATTGTCTCGATAAGAAAGAAAAATGGGAAAATAAAAGTGTCGATTTTCGGGACCTTAACAATGTTTATCCAAAAGACAATTTTCCTTTTACCCATTACTAAGCTGTTGGTTGATGCTACCATTGGATATGAAGCATTATCCTTTATGGATGGCTCATCGGGGTACAACCAAATTACGGTAGCCCCTGAAGATGAAGAACCCACTACATTTCGTACCCCTGAGGGGATTTATTATTATAAAGTCATGCCCTTTGGGTTGAAAAAATCTAGCATGACTTACCAACATTCCATGCAAAAGATTTTTTATGACCACAACACTATGGAGTGTTATGTTAATGATTTGGTCGTGAAGTCAAGGAAGAGAACTGACCATTTAAGTGACTTACCTAGAATCTTTAGTAAGTTAAGGCAGTATCGGTTAAAGATGAATCCCCTAAAGTGTGCTTTCAAAGTGACATCTAGGAAGTTTCTTCGATTCATTGTACGTTATCACAACATTGAAATTGACTAATCTAAAATTGATGTCATTCAAAATATGCTTGAACCTAGGAACCTACGAGAACTAAAAAGTCTTTAAGGTCGCGTCACCTATATTTGGAGGTTTATTTCTAATTTGGCAGGAAGATGTATTCCATTCGGTAGATTAATGAAGAAGGGGGTGCCCTTTGTCTGGGATGAGGCATGTGGGAATGCTCTCAAAAGCATAAAAAATATCTTCTTAAGCCTCTAGTTTTGGCAGATCTAATCCTAGGACAACCTCTAATTCTCTACATCGCCACCCAAGAGCAATCATTAGGTGCTTTACTCACTCAAGTAAATGAACAAGGCAAGAAAAATGCTCTGTATTATTTGAGTTAAACATTAGTGTGGATAGAACTAAATTATTCCCCAATTGAAAATGCATGTCTCGCTCTAATCTTTTCAACAAAAACATTGCGCCATTACATGCTAGCACATACAATCCACTTGATCTTGTGAACTGACCCACTAAAGTATATCATGTCTAAGCCAGAATTTTCTAGTAGGCTAGCCAAGTGGGCTTTATTATTGTCTGAGTTTAAAATTGAATACATCCCACAAAAGTCAATTAAGGGTCAAGCATTAGTTGATTTTCTAGCTGATCACCCTATCCTAGCAAATAAGGAATTATCTAAAAACCTCCCAGTTGAAGAAGTCTTCTCCATTGAGCTTTCATTTCCTTGGGAGTTGTTCTTTGATGGTGCTGCTCAATAGGATGGTGTTGGAGCAAGTGTGGTGTTTGTCTCCCCACAACGGGAGGTATTGCCTTTCTCTTTCACCTTGACATGTTTATGAACAAACAATGTAGCAGAATATTAGACCTTAATTATTGGGTTAAATATGGATTTATACATGGAAATCCGATACCTAGTTGTGTACGGAGATTCAAAATTGGCCATAAACCAACTCTTAGGGGAATATGATGTGTGTAAGTTGGACCTGGTCCCATACTTTTGCTATGCGACTGAGCTCAAGAAACACTTCTATTACATAAGCATTGAGCATATACCCAGAAGTGAGAACAAGCAAACAAATGCTCTAGCTAATCTTATTATAGTACTCTTACTGTCCGAAAGAGACTCGGTATCTGTGTCCATTTGCAATAGTTGGGTCCTACCTTCGGTTACCACCGATGAAGAAGAAAATGAAAGTAATGCCATCTTAGTGTCTCTTAGTGAAGGTGAGGATTGGAGGCCGCCTATGATTGATTACCTACAAGATGGGAAGCTTCCAAAAAATCCAAAACTTTGAACATAGGTACGAAGATGAGCACCTCGATTCGTCTATCTAAATGATAAGCTGTATCCAAGATCTTTTAATGATCTCCTTTTAAGATGCTCGGGTGAAGATGAGATACCGATTACACTAGAAGCTACCCATGCAGGCATCTGTGGAGCTCACCAATCGGGGCCAAAATTTTATGACTGGATCAAAAGAATAGGTTATTATTAGCCAACCATGGAAAAAGACTCGATGGAATATGCAAAACATTGCTAGGCATGCCACTTTCACAGTGACTTTATTTCGCAACCACCTGGGCTTTTGCACCCCACGATTGCTTTTTGGCCCTTCGATGCTTGGGGATTAGATGTCGTTGGTCTGCCCCCAAATTCATCTAAGGGGCATCTTTATATTCTTGCTAGGACTGACTATTTTTCATAGTGGGTGGAAGCCATAGCACTCAAAGAAGTCAAGAAGGAAACAATCGTGGAGTTCATTAGAAATTACATTGTCTACCTCTATGGCGTTCCACGCTACATTGTGACTGATAATGGGAAGCCATTTAGCAACCATTTAATGGACCAATTTTGTGAGAAATTTGGTATTAAACAAAGGTGCTCCAGTATGTACAATGCAGCCACAAATGGCTTGGTTGAGGCCTTTAATAAAACTCTATGTAAATTATTGGAGAAGTGGTTTCCAAAAGCAAAAGGGATTGGCATGAGCATTTGGGTAGGGTATTATGGGCCTATCATACTTCCTATTGTACAGCCACACAGGCAACCCCTTATTCACTAGTTTATGGGGTCGAAGCAGTGCTCCCACTTGAGGTGCAAATTCCCTCATTACATATAGCAATCCAAGAAGGGCTTATAGACAATGAGAATGCACAGCTTATTCTTGTAGAGTTCAATGCTCTAGATGAAAAATGGTTAGAGGCACAACACTTGGAATGCTAGCAAGCCCGAATGGCTCAAGCTTTTAATAAAAGGGTCAAACCTCACTCGTTCCAAAAGGGAGATTTAGTACTTGCAATACACAGACCAATAATTTTGTCACATCGCTCCAGAACAAAATTTGACCCCAATTGGGATGGCTCACATGTGGTCCAAGAAGCCTACAACAACGATGCTTACTACTTATTACCCGTGATAAACTATGACTGAGACCTATCAATGGAAAATACCTGAAAAAGGTAAAATCTATGAAGATTTATGGTACCGCTTCCAAACACGAGCCTAAATTATCCACTAAGCACTCCTAGGTAAGTGCCTAAATTGTCTACAAAGCCCAAAATCACAAGTACCAAACTACTTTATGAACTACATCATGACTTGATTCCTCTAAGGGGTATGTAGGCAACCTTTAAAGGTACAGTCGCAAAATAAAATATTTCTCTTAGCCCGCACGAGTATAAGTTGTGAATAGGTAAATAAAAAAAACATTTATGTATTACTCTTGGCCCGCATGAGTATAAACTATGGACGACTAAATCATAAGAAAAAGAGGGATAAAGAAATTAATGAATAAAAATCCTATATTGCAAGAACATAATAGATTATTCAAAAGAAAATAGACTAATAAAACATCGAGTTATCTCTTAAATGTCTAGTACAAAAGTTTGCAAAGATTCAATATACTATCCAAGCCTACTCTAGGCAATCAAAGGTAATCCAGTCAAACACTCCAAGGTCTGAAGTCTTCATGTTAAGTTTCTCTTGAAGGACTCTACAAGCCTCAAACTTCTCTGTAGGGATCATGGTCATTTCTTTGAGTTCTTATTCCTTTAACTTAATTGTAGACAAATCAACGATGGAGTTTGCTCCTCAACTCTGCAAATCGTGCAAGGTAGATTCCAACTCTTTCAATCCATCCTCTAGATAGGTCAACTCTTCTAGTAGCTCACATCGACGTTTCTTGAGGTTCTCTACTTGGGTATACCAGCCTCACTCAATTTTGCCTGAATCTCGGTCTGGATCACTAACTGGTCCACAATACTTTTGGCAACCAATTCCATCCTAAAAGTATTTTCTTAAAGGGAAATTCCCCCTTCGACAACTTAGTGATGGGCTAGGTAATCATCAATGTACTTTAGAAAAGCTTCAACCCATCTCTCAAAAGGCATAGGGTCCATATGGAATCGTTTCTTCATGACTTGAGAAACTATTGGTAGCCTTTGGTCAACCTAGGTCCCCATCATACCATGAGGCTCCTTGAACATTGATTGAATGAAGTTTGTCAAATATTGTTCCAATGCAGAATACATGATCTTGCTGACATCCTCATCATTGGTAGAAGCAAAGGAATCATGCTGCATGCTTGTCTCCACTTGGTGATTACCAACCTCTACTTTGCCTTCTGATTCAACATGATCATCCTTCTTAGGTTGTTGGTGCTTCAAAGGGGCAAAAGGTGGAACAACATTCATCCTTAATTGAGCAACATCCACTTTTGCCTCTTCCCCTATCTTCACCCTTTTATCACGAGCATTTCTCATAATGAGCTTGTCCTCTTGAGCCTTGGTGATGTAAGCATGGTAAAAGTTTGTCTCACTACTAGCAAGAACTTCAATCTTGATTTGTCGTAGAACCGAAAAAACTTCACTATACTACTAGCCTAAATAGGTTGTTGTGGTTGAACGTGAGGGTCCCAAAGACGCGGTGGTACAATGAACTTAAACCTAGTGTCCTTTCTCAAGAGAGACCTCCAACAATGATAGGCATCAACTGCTTCAATCTTGACTTGCTAATGGTTGGGGGATCCAGGTGTCGTTTGATAAAATCTACATTGGCGAGCAAATCAATGTGGACCATACAATTTGAATTCTATCATTGAATTTCTCCGCCAAGATAGGAAGCCCAGACGTGTGCTGATCAAAAACTCTAATTCTTCAAAAGGAAGATTTATGTCATGCCTTTTCCTATTGTTTGCAAATGAAGGGACACTAACATCCAATTGCTAGTGAAAATCTTGACAAGCCCTAACCCTATGATGAGCTTCATTATCAGGGTGCTCTAAACGCATAAATGCATTACCAGTGCCATGGAGGGTAGTCATAGGAACAGATTGTTGGGTGTCAAACCTATGATAAACTTTCTTAAAATATAGGCCAGCCCATGCATATAAGAAATAATCCAAAAAGAAATGTACATGTTGCCCTAACCGCTGACAAGAAAGATAAATCAATGAGAGGCCTTAATAAATGGAGGCTAGTACGGGTGGGGCAAGACTATAATGAACACCTTGAGTCATCTTTGAAGCTGCTTTAAACACTATGGATCGGATCGAATGCTTGCTACATGCGGGAAGGAGAAAATGACATAAGTGATAAATAGGTGGTGGCCAGGAATGTTTCTCTTTCAATAGTAGGATCACACTCAAAAGCTAAGAATTGAAAAGTTGTATTCTCATCCTTCATTCTACGTAGATGGCTACAATCCTCTAGCTCACTCAAAGGTAAGGGAAGGTTGGACTGATCTTGGTTACACCGTGAATCCAAAAGGCGATTCAATTTCTAACGAGAGGGAGGTTCAGGAACCCTTTCTAATCCCATAAACCAAAACTCAAGCCATTCATTTCGGCTTACCTTTTCATTGTTATGTTTCCCTAGCTCTTGACTTGCCTTGGTAGCACTACCTCGTCGCTTAAGCAGTGCCTCCTTCATCAACTGAGAATAGGATTTATAGAGATACTCGCAACTCTTTGGAAGGTACCTATTGTATTTTTTATCAACCCCTGTTAGCTCCTCGATAGACAGATTAATTTCTTCATAGAATTCACCAAAATGGGGAGTTCAATAATCTGTTTTAGGCCCCACAAAGATATCCCAACCTCACCTACCTCTATGATAAAAGTGTTGGTGTCCCTACACCAAGATTCACATAGGGAATGATACATCCCAGTGGGTCTATCATAATCATAAGTAGATGCTAAAATAGAGGAATAAATCCTTGTCATCTCTAGCTTTGAACAATATTCCCGGAGTATAACATGACCCCTTTCCCAAAAACCACTCATCCAACGAGACTGACCATGGGGACTCAAGTTAGAACCCATCGAGTTAGGTTGTCAACAATCTTTTGTGCAACAGTCAGGGTCAGGACTAGTTAATGCATGGAGTTATGATGGGTGATGTCAAAATGCAAAATAAGCACACTGCATGCTTAGAAAGTACTTGGGGAATCCCCCTCCCTGAAAAACATAGCACCCTCTTGAATTGTTTGGAGCCCGCTTTGCACATTAACAGTGGGAGTGCTTGATTCCTTTGGCTGAGTTTTAGAAAATGGGCCCATCATGGGTTCAAAAACAATTAAAGAAAAATTCCCTTCTAGAAAACAAAGACGGGATCGCTAATATTTTGGATTTGGGTGTTCTTCAACCCATGATACAGGTTCGACAAGGCATTTCTTCTCCATGGCTGAAGCAAATATTATGGGTGAGCTTTCTAGACAAGTCAAAAAAAAAAAGGAGAGGGAGGGAGAGAAGGATAAGTTAATCATTATAGTTAAAAGCATAATTACAAAAAAGAAAGAGATTAAGGGAGAGAGGTGGTAGCATCTCAAAGAGAATGCCTCTCGTCACAAAGCAGCCTAGCATACCACATAACAATCTGACGCAGGCAAGGACCTACCCTAATGGTGAATACGTTTTCCAAAAATAAACGAGAGACCCGTGGATTGTTAAATCCGCCCACCAAAAAGTCTCCAAATACATAACTTGCTACGAGTTTAAGCATTATGGTCCCGAGTCCCGACATAAGCAAGGACCTGCCCGCATGGAGAGTTTGATATCCATAGCCTTAGCTTTTAAAAGAAAAAAGTTGGAAGAGACAAACCCAGCAAGGGTTTTCTTTGATTGGTGAGATACATTTACCCTGAAGTCTTTGGTTACACACTCAACCATGTGTTAGGCATTTCAGTCCTATGGCAAGCAAGAACCAGCCCTCGTCGGAGGCATAACAGTGACCATTTATGCATGGATTCTCTAAAACAAAAAAATAAAGGGATAAGTGTTCTGCAGCCCAATGCAGAATTCTGAAATTACAGCCCCATAGTCTATTAATAGCCCCCTTATAAACAGTATTCTGCTCACGGATTTGACATCAACCCACAATTAGGATTCATCCCCTCTGTAGTGTGGGGCTAAAGTATTGATCAGTCATTTTCCCAAAAATAAACCAGTAACTGTGTACGGGCACTCCCATCAATTTTAATATTAAAGTAACTCTCAAAGAAAGAAGAAAAAAACGAAGGGAAGAAGTAGTTTTGCTTGATAGTCGTTGCATGAGTTGATGTCATCACTTTTGTCCAGCAAGATAAGAGAATAGCAAAAACAATACCTGATCTCTCAAATATGTGGCTGTTATGGCAAAGGATAGTGTCAGTCTACAATGCAACTAAAAGGAGGATGCCTAGTGAGAGAAGAGATTCAAAGCTCAAACATTAAAAAAAACAGAAGTCGGAAGTTGCGCTCAAAGCAGGGTGCAACAACACCACTACTTAATATAAAGTCCCTCCAAATTCCAAAAAGGGTAGTTGTAAAAAAATATAAATAAATAAATACAAATAGAAAGTGAATCTCTCCCTTCCATGTTTTTAGAATATAATAATCCACATTCAAGGCAAGTCGGTAGTGGCATTGCTAATTATAATGACAACCACCGACTTGGGGGCATTTGTTGATAAAAAAAGGAAAAGAAAATAGGCATATCAACTAGAAGAAATTGTTGAACCGATTAAGAAAGAGTTAAGGTGGGACCCAATGTATTGGCCCATTATCCCAAGGAAACATTCCTACATGGGCTTAAGTTTCAAATTTGTGGTGCAATGATCTTATGAAAAAAGGGAAAAAAGTCTAAATTTAAATCTGTCACTCGATGGACATTCTGGCTAAATCTTAGATTGGGATATAATTAATCCCATTTAAAAGGAAATCAGCACACAAGGGGGACTTGATTGATCAACTAAATGGTCATCCAAATAAGCTAAGAGTTGCATGGGCCCAACCTCTTTTGCCAAGTGGCACTTGGCTTTAAATAAGTGGGAGACAAATCTAACTCATTCTCTTAATTTGCATTTAAACGGGATCATAAAGTGATTACCGACATGACAATTTAGTGGGCTCCATTTTAATCAACATTAAATGGTGATTAATTGAATTGAAACTATGATTGGTGGATTCAAATCAATTCAAATCTTTTAGACCACTTCATCATCTAATGGTGAACCTTTATAAATAGGGGAAAAAACAAGATGAAGCATTCTTCGCTTTTCTTCCTTTGGCTCCCCCCCTTTGGCTCCTAAACTTTTTTGGGTTTTCTTGTTGTAGAAAAAAAAGACGAGGATTCTGTTTCTTCAACATTTCAAGCTTCGAAAATTACTACAACTCTGTACCATATCAACTGGGGGAATTCCGACCTTCAAGTTCTTGCAGTCAAAAGGCCATTGTCAATTTACTACAAAAAAAAAATCCTTTGTCCAAATTCTTACAGCCAAGGAAGCTTCCAGAGAGTTGCCACATCCAAAAGAAAATTCTTTTCCAAGTAAGGGTATTTCATTCATGTCCCAATCGTTGATTGATCGTGAGGAAAAAATTTGCCAGTTGTTGCTTGCTTCTCATAATTACGAGTTATTATAGCGATTTTGGATTTTGTCCAAGACAAGAGAATCAGATGATTTTCTTTGCCAAAGAAAATATAAAAGAGTTTGTATCCCACTTACATTTTCTACAAAAAGAACATTAAATTTCTATGAATTTGTCTACATTTTTTTGTTCTCCAAATTTATGCACAAATTTTGTGTTGACAGATACTTTTAATAACTATAAGTACTGATTCAAAGTTTAAATAAGAAAACTTATGCAATTTAAAATTACTTTTAGACGCAGAGAAAATTTCTTCAAATTTAATTAATATCATTGTAAACTACCTTTGAAAATGAATTTTTTGAGGCACTCTAATTGTCTCTATCAATGTTCATTAACATTAGTATTTTAAGGCAGCCACATGTTTCTTAATATCTCATTTTTGGAAAGCACTTATTAGATGTACTTCCAATTATCAATCAAGTGTCTCCATAACATGTAGAGGCTAGGCTTTGGAGATAGCTACTTGAATTATTCATCTTATTTTTTTAGTGGCAATATAGTTATTTCTTTTTAGAGACATTTATAGCTACTTCTTTAGATACTTTTTCTAGTAGTGGCATACCTTGAAAACTCAAATCGATCTAAGTGAATATAGATAACTCAAATAATAGAGAGTTTGGGTGAATGGTTCAATGATGATTTGATCGAACCTTGATTTATTTATAGATAACCAGATAAAGATCGAGTACAATACAACTATTAGAGTTTGAGATTGTGTACAACACTCAAGGTTAAGAGATTAGTTTAGGTTACAACAAAACTCTATCAAATAGAGTCTATCAAGATAAGGAAACGATTAGATCATGATAAAGTTCATCACGTGTAGGGATCATGCGATGGACTTTATCATGAAGTCTATCACAGGTGTCTAATAATCGGTAATACTCCCCCTCAAGTTGGGGAGTAGATGGTACAAACCAACTTGGATTGAAAGTGATGAAAAGCCTCTTATCCCAAGGGTTTGGTGAATATATTAGCAATTTACTGAGAGGAAGAAATGTACTGATGACGAAATAAGCCACATAGTATCCGTTTCCATATGAAATGACAGTCTATTTCGATGTGTTTAGTGCACTCATAAAATACAGGATTGTTAGCAATGTGCAAGGCCGCCTAATTGTCACAATGAAGAACCACTAACTTTAAGAAAGGCCAAGGTCGCGAAGGAGAAAGAAAAGCCATTATATTTTGCATGATGTCGTAGCCATGGTATGGTATTCGGATTCAGCAGAAGAGCGTGCAACAGTGGATTGTTTCTTGGACTTCCAAGAGATGGGGTTGTGGCCAAGAAAGATGCAGTAACTGGTAACAAACCGTCTAGTAGATGAACAACCTCCCCAATCTGAATCATAATATGTATTAAGAGTAAGAGGGCCACTAGAACTGAGGAAAATACCATGTCCGACAGTGAACTTGATATAACGCAAAATACATAAGGCAACATTCCAATGTAGCTCATGTGGAGCATTCATGAACTGACTAAGGGAATTAATAGAGTAAACCAAATCTAGTTGAGTAATAGTGAGATACTGCAAAATAGAAGGATTAGCAAGTGGTGTGCCCATGTTTTCGTGTAATCTTATGTTTTACACCATGGGAAATTCAAAAGGTCGACAATCTGAGTACCCAACATCAGATAATATATCAAGCGTATATTTGCGCTGAGACAAAAAAATGCTTAAAGAATTTTGAGCAACCTCAAGACCCAAAAAGTATTTCAATGACCCAAGGTCTTGATGTGAAATTGAGAATGCAAAAAATCTTTGAGATATGCAATGGCATTGGAATCATTGCTTTGTGGTTATCTGATGATATCATCAACATAAACTAGGACAGCAGTGAAGGATGAAGCAGAGCCCTTTGTGAAGAGTGTCTAATTAGCTTTGTGAAGGGATGGGAGATCCATCATATGGATGGCCGAACCCTGCAGGAAGGTTGGGTAAAATTTCAAAAATTTCTTTTCTCCCATCCAAGAATCACATTCCCTAATTTATAAATTTGCATTTTCAAGGTTCGTTCTTAAATCCAAAACCGGACCAAATCTGAAACCAAAAGGGAGGAGAGGAATATACCTGATACGAACTAGCAATAACTCCCAATGAAGGTGTTCACGCCCAAAGAGAATAGCAAAACCCGCCTCCACTGAAGATGACACATTGTGTGGGGAAGCAGGATCAACAGGACGACTCTTCAGTAAGAACTGAAATTCTTCAACAAGAATGAAACAAGGGTTGGTGAGCATGACTTCAGATTGTTTCTTCAGCCAAAAAACAATATCAAGAACCTTTCTTTATCAGATCCACAAGTGGAGATCGAACTGGGTAGGGATGGAAAGAACATGAGAGAACTCTGTAAATTGATGTGTATAAAACTGAGGAATTCGCACCCTATTTATAGTCTTCTTTGGATCAGCCTTCTAATCTAATTAGGAGAGAGTTTCTTGATCCAAGTCTAATATTTGGATCTGGACTCTTAAATGGATAAGACTTATCTTATCTTTTAGCTAATCCTAATCAGATTATAAATCAGATCTTGCTCCTTTTAATTAACTAACTTAAGCCCATTTCGAATTGGGTTTTAGGCCCATTAAGCTTATGTGCTCACTTATTCTTTAACTTGCTGCCCAATTGGCTCTCTTTGTATGGCGTGAGACCCTAACATTGATCTACACATCAGCCACATGGGTTCAACTCAGCCTTTGTTACAAGGCCTGGCTGAATTCACTATAAGAGACAATGAACCCCTGAGTTCATCACCATGGGCTCTTAATGGGCCCAACATTTACACTAAATGGTTTTTGGATCTAGTCACTTTATGAAAACCCAAGAACTGTGGACAGATGCAAGATTAGTCCGTCAGGTATTACCCGCAATGGTCTTACACTTAACCTCTCAGCCCATAATGATCAAACACTGCCCGACAAGAGAGGACCTCTCCCTCGGCTGCAAGGTACAGTGCTGCACTCTCTACTCACATGAATCCCGGAAATTAAAACCTTTTGCAGATATATATATCTATATAAATATATTTTACAAAAAACAAATTTCAACGTTAATCAACTGCCGACAGTTTAGGTTTCCATCAAAGAGAGTGCATTCCCCGATCATTCACTTTATCCGACAAAGGGGTTGATCCTATCACTATGATCACCCACTCAAATGAATTCTCGGACTGTCCCAACATACCTAGGTTTTGACCCCCTCTAAGGATCTCACTGATTGGCATATCAAAGACAGCCCAATCCGACA
>NW_010729160.1:1631548-1665855 GCF_000365185.1 Nelumbo nucifera
AGGTGTAACATTCCAGTTTTGCCCATCTATCTCCACGGTCCAGGGCAATACTGGAATTTGGTCCGGTTCAGGGTTTCAAAAAAATCTACACTGCATGTACCTCAGATCTCACCTTGGCAGCTGAGACAAGCCACCCCAACCAACTAGGTGACACATCAATGTCAGCCTCAGTAGAATAAATCTCCCCAAATCTATCCAATGACTGTGAAGATTCTAAACTAACACGAGTCTCATAAGTGTCCAGTTTAAGGGTATTACACAGAAACATACCATAATAACATGAATCAATTATGTAGTTTATTCATTTATAATAAATGACAATAAGTACATCAATCTGATTGGAGCTAAGGGCATACACTGTCTAACACTTTGGACCAAGAGAAGCCGACTGCAAGGAGTGCATTAAAGAACTTTGAAAACCAGTTTCGAGAAGCTTGTTTTAAACCATAGAGGGACTTGTGAAGTCAGCAAACCGTGCGCTCCCCCTATCTGCTGAAGCCAGGAGGGAGTTGCATATAAACTTCTTCGTCGAGGTCACCATGAAGAAATACATTACGTACATCAAGTTGAAATAAGCACCAATTCTTAATGGCTGCAATAACAAGCAGCAAACAGTACCCATTTTAGCAACTGGTGCAAATGTGTCGGTAAAGTCCAATCCCTCAACTTGGGTGAAGCCCTTGGCAACCAAACAAGCCTTGTAGCGTTCGATGGTGCCATCTGACTTGTATTTTATTTTGTAAACCCATTTACAACTAATTGCTTTATTGCCACTAGAAAATCAGTGAGAGTCCATGTACCATTGTCTTGCAAGGCACGGATTTCTGTAACCATGGCATCACACCAATTAGGGTCATTGACAGCTTGGGAATATGAAATAGGTTTAGTGTGGTGAGAGTGAGGTGAGAAATGCCATGTGAGATGGTGATATACGGTGGTAGGAGAGAAGTGTACCTTGTGACAAGGATGGTGACGGAGAGGGGTGTTGATCAGTGGAGCAGCAGTGATCCTTCAAATAGGAAGGTGCGGAGCGTTGCCTCTGAGAGCATCGAGGAGCCGGGGTGTCACAAATGGTTGTTGAGGGAGGAAAGGGTGGTGGTATGTCATCGAGGAGAGGTTCGGATGAGTGAGGGCATTCAGGTGGGTCAGGGGGCACCATTGAGGTTGTTGTGGCATTGGGAACAGGTGAAGGGAGCGGTGTGGGAGATGTGCCTGTATAAGAGGAGAAGGCAAAGACATCTTCATGGAAGATGACATCGCAGCTGGTAAAAATGGTGTGGGATTGGAGGTCAAAGAGTTTGTAGGCCTTTTGTCCCTTGGGGTATCCAATGAAAATACATTGTGTGCATGAGCATCAAATTTATTAAAGACAAGGTGGGTAGTAAAAGTGAAGCACAAGCATCCAAAAACACGGAGATGGGTCTAATTCTGTGCGGTACCGAAAAGAAGCTCATGTGGAGTTTGGCCTCCTAATGGTGGAGTGGGTGTTGAGTTTATTAAGTAGGCAGCAATTAGGACGCATTCACCCCAAAAGGCAAGGGGAAGATGAGCTTGAAATAGTAAAGCACGTGCAACATTTAGGAGATGTCTGTGTTTGCATTCAATAACACCATTTTGTTGAGAGATAGAAAAACAACTGTATTCATGGACGATCCCACGTTGGATTGGTTTGGAGAAGAATTTGAGGAGTGGACGATCCTAGGTTATTAAACTTAAAGGAAGGAACATGAAAAACATTGGTGAGAGTTATGTGATTATTTAGGGGTGTGGTCCCAATGAGGGAGATGGGAGTGGAGGTCCCATTAAGTAAAGTAATGTAGGAAGAGGTAGTAGGTGGGTGAGTGTTATGAATGAGGGTGGGGTTTGAGACCATGTGGTTCGTAGCCCTAGTGTCAATGACCCAAGATGCGTCTGACCCGAATGACAAAAGATTCAAATGGTTACTTGCGAATTTGGCAGCAAGAGAAAGGGGCTTCGTGTCTTTGAGCAATTTGAGAAGCTGGTTGTACTGCTCCATAGTTAACTGAGGTGTGGATGGTTGATTACTGTCACTGGATTCTGGCGCAGACTGCTTGGGTCGTGAGGAATTAGAACGACGACTGCCCTTGTGGTTTGGAGGGCAACCATGTAATTTGTAGCAGACATCCCTTGTATGACCAATAATGTTGCAGTATGTACAACGATCCTTAGAGCGAGGCTTGTTGTTTGGAGGTCATTCTGCAGAGGTAGTAGCAGTAAGATGCATTGGGTCAATTGTGGCATTAGATCCTTGGAGAGCAGCGACATCAATGGCACTGGATTGGGCATGAATAAGCTTGTGGGATTCATCTTGAAGGACAAAAGAGTAAGCCTTACCAACACTAGGCAGAGGGTCCATAAATAGAATCTGAGAGCGCACATGAGCATATGATTCGTTGAGGCCCATGAGGAACTGCATGAAATGTGATTGTTGTTGGTAAGTACTGAAATCTTTAGAGGATGCATAGGAACAGATCGGGATCGGTGTGAGAGTTGTAAGCCCATCCCAGTAGCATTTTGGTGCATTGTAGTAAGTGGCAACAAACAGAGAATATTGGTGATGTGTAGCATTGGCACGCTGGAGCTGATAGATTCGAGGTCCGTTGCGGACGGAGAAGCGTTCCCGAAGATCCTTCCGGACAGCAGATGGAGATTTAGCATATAAGACGTTGGGGAAAGGTCTTTGTGCAACGAATTCAAGATCCACGACAATACCATGTTATTCACCCGAATTCAAGATGGAAGTAGAGGGTTTGTTGATGCTGGCTTGGTTATAGAACCATCAACGAATCTCATCTTGTTCTTGGCTCATAAGGCCATAATCATGGCGCGTTCCCAGGTAACGTAGTTGTTACCGGTGAGGGGAACGGTGACTAGTACTATACCTGGGTTTATCCAAATGGTGTAGAAACAATAGACTGTCAATGTTGTCGGGGGTCGTTGACTCAGCCAACGTTCGAGTGTGAGACATCGAGGTGGCAGGAGTAACGGAAGCCATGAGAGCCGATGTCTAGGAGCTAGACAACTCGAATAACAGAGAGTTTGGATGAATGGTTCGCTGATGATTTGATCGAACCTTGTTTTATTTATAAATGACCAGATAAAGATTGAGTATAATACAACTGTTAGAGTTTGAGTTTATGTACAACACTCAAGGTTAAGAGATTAGTTTAAGTTACAACAAACTCTATCAAATAGAGCTTATCAGGATAAGGAAACGATTAGATCATGATAAAGTTCATCGCATATAGGGATCATGCAATGAACTTTATCATGAAGTCTATCGCAGGTCTCTAATAATCGGTAATATACCTCTCACCAGGATACCTAATAGTTTTTGATGGATGCATCAAATTGGTTTACCTACACCTTCAATGGCTTATCACCCATATAAAGGCAAGCCTCCCTTTACGTTTCTACCAAAAAAGTTTCCTTATTTTTCTTACCTAAAACTCAAAATCGAACTAGTTTACTAATAGTTTCCGTCCCACTAGATTTCCTTTTCATCCCTCTTAAATTATCATTACTCAACTTCTTACAAAAGTAGCTCAGGAATTAGACAAGCAAGTATAAGTTTTTGGGAAAGAATCATAAAGTTCATAATGTTGACTATGTTGGAAAAATCTAACAACTTCAATGTTGGTTGTATAGCTTTGGTAGGGGAGACGATCTCCAACTCTGTATGGCATCAACAACTTAACTTGGTCATCGAGTCTTAAAATAACAAAAGCTGATTATGAATCATTTTTGTGGTGATTGTCAATTAGGGATGAGTCATCAGCTTCCTTTTCTGCTAGCTAGTGCTTCTATTATTTCTTATCTATTGGAACTTATTTTTGGGACACTAGGGGGACCTGCCCTGATTTTTTTTTTTTATGGTATATATATAAACATTATGTTGATTTTGCGATGCCTATAGTCATTAGACATGGATCTTTCATGGCCTGTGACTTCTAAATCTGAACTTTGTTCTATTTTAGTGGAATTCAAAAAAAACTGTGAAGAATTTTTTGAGTTGTTCGGTTAAACAACTGAAAACAGATTTGCTGAATATAAATCTCTTACTCCTATATATTTTACTTGAGTTTGGTATTTCTCATATAGAACATCTCTTTGCCCTTACACTCATGGAAGCTCAATTGCCCCCCAAAACTGAAGGTCTTTCTCTCTCTTCTGTTGATTAATAAGCTTCCCTCGAAAATTCATCTTAGACATAGAGGACTTATTATTGACCCGAGCTAGCTATAATTACTTATGCAGGGAAGATGAGGACTTGGCTCACATCTTCAAAAACTACGTTATAGTCAAACAAATTTGGTCAATGGTTAGCCATAGAATAAAGGGCCCCCTTGATTCAGACCCCTCACTAGAATGGTGGGTGAGGATTCACAAAATGGGTTTGGCTGGAAAAGACAACTTGACGGAGAAATGCGTGCACATTCATTGGCGCATTTGGAAGAACAGAAACCAAGAAGCATTTAGTAATAGCTCAACTCCTTAGAGAGCTATAAATTTTTGTTTGGAGTTTACTAATTTGAAAGAAATTCCTAAAAGCTCGGGGGGATGATAAGGCTTGGAACTACATTACGTTTCACCGCACGACCCTAAGGACTACCAAGATTAATTTCGATGCTTTCTGCTCTAGTAACAGTTGGTGTTCAGTGGATCAGCTAAAACCTGAACCTGACTCGGGAATAAAAACATGTCTTTAGAGAAGCTAACAATGTGCATTTCTCTATTTGTGGATCTGCCTTCCTTGATCATTGTAAGCTCCCGTGGGATTTAGATTTCATCTGTTTTTGTGATTTATGGGGAGATACCATCACCCATCTTGTGTATCCTCTCTTGGTTCCATCAAAAGAAATAGTAGGGTTCTGCAGAGTGAAAGTGTGAATATTTTGAGACAGGACTTACAATACATTCCACAAGCCATCTCCTATGTAAGGTAATCTCTGTACATTAGAGAAAATGTTTGGTTCTTCAGTGTTCAGACTATTTCTTTTCAGAGTTCTGTAGGTGTGCTTGTTGCCCTTATTTGAAACCATTTAATAAGGATTTTTAACTAAGCCAAATGTGCGTTTCTCTTTCATGGTTTTAGTTCTCATTATTAAAGATATATATGCCTTAATGTTAAATCAGACCTCATATATTTCATGAAACTAATAACTTTTGCTTTCAAGTCTCAATCATTATCATCTTCTACTAATGCTTATGCAGTTGTGCTACTTCCCTTGGGTACACCTATTGGGAATGGGTGGATTGGATTGAGTTAGGTTGGGTAAGGGTTGAATACCAATTCATCCATATTAACCCACCAGGATCCATCATCAATTCTCATTAATTGGTCATAACCCACCCTAACCCTGACTCATCATATTGACCCACTCACCCATATTAACCCACTTGACTCATCCATATTGACCCTTATCTACCCTCACCCATGATGATCGATTTACCCTCACCTATAAATGTAGATGCAGATCAGGTCAATTAACACACCCGAATATCAAATATTTAAAAAACCCGAGCTTTCATTCCAATGTTCCTTATTTTGGAAGGCACACATATCCAGATCGGGTTAACCCATATACCCAAATATTAATAAATTGAAAAAAAAATACAGAATTTGAAGAAATTGATAAAAATGCAAAAGTTTGTATAAATTTTTTGTAAAAAAATGCAGAAAATGCATTTTCTTTTTGCAGAGAATAAGAAAAAAATGAGAAAATATGAATTTATAGAAATTTTGCATAATTTTATAGAAAATGAAAGAAGCAGAAATTTGAAGAAACCAATAGAAATTATAAAAAATATAGAAATTATACTGCAATAAAATCATAAAAATTGTATAAAAAATAAATAGAAATTATAAAAATACAGAATTACAAAAATATGTAGAAATTAGCATAAAAAATTATAAAAATCAGAAATTATATATAAACACTGAAAATGCAAATATAATGTAAGGGAAAAGATAACAAATAAAAAATATATAAAAATTGCGAAAAAAAACAGAAATTATAGACTCATGCCGAAGTGGGTAGTGGGTACAGTTTGCTGAAATGTGGAATGGCGGAAATCATTTGTTTCGCACGGTGAATCTATTTCTCTTGCAAAGGCGGAAATCGTCTGTTTCGTGTGGTGAATCTATTCTCTATGCAGTTGCAGTTTCCATTTCCCAGAGCAAAGGCGGAAATCTTCCAGCAAACCATGGATCTGGAAGAAAAAACAGATCCCCCATGAATCTGTCTCGGTGTCCATAGCTCAAAATCGTCTGTTTCTCTAGGACCTGCAAATTTCATAATCCTCGTTTAGTAGCAGTTTGAAATTCGATTTGCTAAAATGGGGAGGAAGATGAATAGACGATGCGACGACTACGACTACGAAGAAGAAGAAAGTAACAATCGCTCGTGGTTTTGTTCACCAATTTCTGAGAATAACAGATGTGAAAAAAAAAAATTGCAGAAAAACTAAGAACAGGAGAAGAGAAACATTCAAACCCTAAAATCCTTAACCTTCGAACCAAAAGTGACTGACCGGCTACCCTCATACGACCCTCTCAACCCTCGACCCTCATAAGACCCATCTAAACCCTTAGACCCAACTTTACCCTTACCCTTATAGTGACTCCCACTATAATGGGTGGGTTTCAAAAAGGGTGGATTGAGGTTAAAATTGTCAGCCCAAACTATCACAGAATATGGCCCATCCACCAGATTTGATTTATAGCATCTCCTGCCCATGAGAACTCTGCCCATGTTTATCGGAGCCACATATGAAGAACATCTCATCCTCTAAATAATTTTAGGCAGAACGAGATGTTTCCAATTCATGGAAGGTAATGTATTGTGAGTAGACGTGGACAGAATTTTCGTGGGCAGGTGATCCGACTCCATTGATTGTACACCTTCAACAGCCACCCCTGTTTCTTTAGGTTCACAAGATGAGGCTGCTCCTTTTGATAATTTGGCTTATGATCTCTCCACTCCAGCCCATGTTTCATCTGTTAGGGTCCATGAATCTTCTTCCATGACTCCCATGGAGGATCCATCTGTTATTGTTGTCATCTCAATTGAGCCATCACATTTTCAGGCTATATGAAAACGTTCAAATTGGGTATTGTGAAATCTAATCTCAAATATGGTATTAGCCCTCGTTAAGAAAGTACTTTCTACTTACGGTAAAGTTCACAAAAGTCTAAAATCGTATATTGCCATGGATCTTGGCCTCTCCTAAGTGTTGCAATATAATTGGTAATAGGTAGAAAAGGGCAGCCTAGGGCACAAGGCTCCCAGCAATGCAGGGTCTGGGGAGAGATAATGTATGCTGCCTTACCCCTGTATATATAGAGAAACTGTTTTCAAGATCTGAATCTTCGGAGCAATTCAACCTTTACGCCAAGACTAGACCTGTTCATGGGCCGGGCCGGGTTTTGACTATTTATTAACAGAAAACTGTTTGGCCCGAGCCCAAGCCCGGCCCGACCAACGGGCCTATAACTTGGGCCCGAGCCTGGCCCTGATAAAAAGCCCGAAGCCCGACCTAATAAAAGAAATTCAAAATTTTCTCTATTCAAATGGACATTTTCTATTTTAATTTAGATGTTTTTTTCCCCTATTTAAATGAACAATGAGTCTACAAGTGAATCAATGACCTTCTCAAATCAAAAAATTTATTCAAATAGACATCACATAGGGTTTTTACTTAGGTTTAACTATAGGTCGGGTCGGGTTTACTTAGGCTTAACTATAGGTTGGGTCGGGCCGGGCTCAGGCCGGGCTATTTTGGCAAAGCCCGAGCCCGGCTCGAATTTTACACGGGCCGGGCTTTTTGGCCCGAGGTTAAGCCCGCGGGCCAAAAAACCTGTTCAAACCCGTCCGGGGGTCAGGCCGGGCCGGGCCAGCCCGTCGGGCCACCCGGCCCATGAGCAAGTCTAGCCAAGACCCACCCTCATAATTGGTAATAGGTGTGTTTATAAAATAGGTATAAAGACTTAAACCTCCCTAAGTGTTTTCATAAATACTAACATCTCTCCTCTATTTTCTAAAAGGACTTAAAGCTCTCTTGTCAGTAGACAATGCAATTAAATTTAATAGAATCAATGGAATGACTTTGTTAATTACTCTTAATTTTTCTTCAAATTTTCAAAAAGAACTACTGAAGCAAGAATTTGTTTTGATTAATACCTCATCAATAAACGTGTACAGATCAAAAAGCTTCTAAGGGTAAGCATCTGGCTGCCTGTACAAAGTGTCTTGACGATTCTCCTTAAGGGTTTGAGTTTTGTTTTCATGTTGTTCAAGTATAGACACGGTAAAGTAATGCAACTCCATTGTTCATTCAAACTAACAGAATATCTGCATTTTTTTTGTTTTTTTTTTTGGCTTTACTCAATGCTCCATTTTGATTGGTTCATAATTGATGAATTTTAAATCCCGATCATTAATTGTTGCCTGTTGGTAAAAATTTGGATTAATTTCTTGAATTTAGGATAATAAACAGTATAAAAATAGAAACTGTAATAGTACCTATTTTAATACAGAGAGCTTTGTTTTGTTTTTAGTTTTAATTTTTCTTTCACTCCTTGTGATTCGTGCAAATCAAGAAAGAGATAGATAGCAATATGTTCCATTTCTATGACATTTCCGGAAAAGAAAGCAAAATGATGAACACATTTGGAATCTCTCCAGGGCTAATGTTTGGCATACTCCAAAGGATGATGCACTAAGATTCAGGATCTATGCTTGGCCAACATCCAACTATTCTTTCTTCACATCAGCTTGACATGGGCAGCTGATTGAAGACATTAAGAACAACAAAACTGGTTATTCTTCCCATGGTAAAGCCCTTGGAATACCATCTCTTGTTCATTTTTTCAAAGAAAACTCTCTCCATTTTCTTACCACCTAATTTGTGGAATAGTATATTGGAGGTGAGAGAGTCACAAATTCTTCCAGTGGGCAAAACTAGGGTTTTGAAAGATTTTAACCTCATTTAATGTCACATACAAACAGATTTTGACAGATTGGATTGTTAGGGGAGGTTTTTGTAATTATGACATCATATATGATGAAAAGGGAGGTGTTTGATAGGGGATGTTTTAGTATTTAGGTGACATGGGGAGGTTTAAGTCTTTTTAACCTATAAAATAAAATCTAAACCGGAGAACAGTACTGTGGATGTTATCTGTCATATGCTAATTTATGTGGATGATATTCTTAATTAATTACCAGAAGTTAAAATTTAACTCTTTTCAAGTCTATTATTTCTGATGTGCACTCTTCTTTTGCATTAAAAGTCTAGGCCCATTACACTACTTAGTATTTAGTTGAAATTGAGGCCCATTATCTTCCATCTGGATTGCATTTATCACAAATTCACAACATAAGTACATTTAGGCCGTGTTTGGTTTGAAGGAAAAAGTAGAGAAAGGAAAGGAAAGGAAAGGCAGAGAATTCACAACATAAGTATATTGGTATATACTTAGAGTATATTGGTAACTCTTCTTTTTCCTTTCTTTCCCTACTTTTTCCTTTAAACCAAACATAACCTTAGAGTATATTGGTTTATAGCAAAATACTAAACCGAGCCCAACACCAATCTCTTCTTCTTCTTCTTCTTCTTCTCTCTCTCTCTAATGGTGGTCCTTTCGTAGATGTCTTTCTCTATTGTAGCATTGTTGGGGCTCCTTTCAAAGATGTCTTTCTCTATCATAGCATTGTTTGGGGCTCTTGAATATATACCCCTCACACGCCCCTGAATAGCCTTCTCAGTCAACAAAGTCTATCGGTTTATGAAGTTTTCTGCTCATGAATATTAAGGCTACTGTCAAGAGAGCTCATAGATATCTTAAAAACACAGTAATTCAAGGAATTGTTGGAAGACCTTGTTCATCTCTTACTTTGGATGCATTTGTTGATGTTGATTAGGTTGGATGTTTGAATTATCATTTATCTCATGGTGGATTCTTGTCTTTCTTGAGGCCAACATCATTTCATGGAGTTGAAGCATTACAATTTCTTAGGGCCCGTTTAATTTGCGGTTGGAATCGGAATCAGCCATGATTTCCAATTTTGTATCTAATAAAAATAAAAAAGCAGCAAATGCATGAAAATACTCAAAATTTGCAGAAATTGCAAAAAAAATGTAGAAATTTTGCAAAAAAAATACAGAAACACCATTTGCAGAAAATGTATAAAGAATTTCTATTAAGAGGTGTCTATTAAGTGGGGTCCATCTTGCCTTATAGTAAGTACCACGTGGTAAGTATTAACTCCAAATGGGGAGAGGAACCGTTGGCTGTACAGGGTCCAATACCACCAGCTTTTTGCAACTACAAATGTCTTCAACATTCAATAATTGCGGGGGATGTGTATAACATTTTGGAAGCATGAAACACGACATGGGAATGGCATTTCTTGGGATGGGGTGGGGAATGGACATTACCCTATATAGGAGAATCCCATTCTGCCTAGAATGGGAATGAGATTCCCATTCCATTTAACCAAACATCCAGAATGGGAATGAAGCATTCCAATTCTAATTCCAGACTCCCATTCCCTCGAAGGAAACAGACCCTTAGTCTAATACAAACACATTCTGAATGAAATTACCCTTACTGTTGATTTGATCAGAAAACTACAGACCGGGACAGTTGAACCATTAAATCATTTGACTTGGATAATGGTCGGTGGTTGCTATGTGAACTTGGGTTTCATCCCTTCCTTCACTTCAACATATATATATTGAATTGAACTTCCATTTAATTCGAAATCGGTAGTTAATAAATCCCTTTGTGTTGGTTTCATACACTTTGTGGAATAAGTGGGTGGTAGATATTCTCACTAGGGACTTCCATTTAATTCAAAATTGGGTAGCTAATAAATCTCTTGGTGTTTATTTCATACATTTTGTGGAACAGGTAGTAGATATTCTCACTAGGCCCTTGGCCAACCAATAAGTTTTGATGATTTAACTCACAAGCTCATGGTTTGTCATCTACCCTTCCTTGTAATTTATTGCATTTTGTGTACGGCGGGCTGGGCAACAATTTATTAGTAAATACACTAGTGTTTCATATGCATAAGGTGTGGATTTCATGTGAGCCCCATATATACAGAATACCAAGGTGTTCACTTGTGATAGATTGTTCAGCTTACTGTAACCAATATAATCCTGTGTTTTATTTTTTACAACCCTAGTACGTATTTTATCTTTTACATGTACAAAAGCAACTTTCATTTACAAGTACAAAGTAGTTCTTTTCTTGGTAAACTTGCTTAAAGGCAGTCCGTGAATGCATGATACCTTTACAGGGTTTACAAATACAATTAATGCACCTGTTTTTCAACAGCTTCAGCTCAACTACATGATGTACTTCCCGTCTAGGTTGTTGAAATTCTGGTGCATTAAGAGCAAATGTATTGAATGCTTTTGGACCAGACGGAGAGAGACGTAAACAAATAAATTAAGGGTAAAATAGTTATACCTCCCCTCATTTTTTAAATGTTGCAAAGGCCTACCCTGACCTTTTGGCATAAAATCTGCTACCCCTTCTGTTAGTTGTACGCTAAAAATTTAACGGAAATATAAATCTATTGCTCTGAATTTTTTAAATTACCCATGAATCATTACTGGGTAAAATATTTATACCCCCCCACCCTGACGTTTCTGATAAATACTTAAGCCTCTCCTCACCTTTAAATGTTGCAAAGACCTCCCCTGACCTTTGGTGTAAATTACTTTAAAATTTGAACTAAAGAGGAGAGGTCTTTGGGGAGGTTTAATTACTTATCGAGAACGTCAAGGGAGTATACCTATAAATTAAAGCATTCATTGATTAATACTACCAATTGTAGTTAAATGTTTTAGGTGAGAAGGAAGTAGCGACTTTCCCTTTCTAGACGGACTAAAAACCTCTGTTAACTCTATCTAGTTGATCGCTCAAATACCTTAGCTGTTTTTCGTTTGTAACCCATCCTAGTCCTATATAACTTCTATATATCTTTTCTGTTTACTCCTCGATCTCTCTACACACACTGAAGAACTCTTTCGATTATAAATCAATCATTGTCTTGTTTTATGGAGTCTCATTCATCACTGCGATGTTTCTTCAGTTCTCACTACACTGCTGCTCGATTTAAAATAACTAGTGCTCAGAATTTATTGTGAACAGCTAGCTACATTACATACTTTAATATTGGTCTGACTTCAACCTCTACCATGTTAATTTTCTGGCGTGAGCAACACTCTTTGGTTGTTCAAAGTGGATGCGCTGTCTTAATAGCAAATAGAGATGGAATTAATATATGTGCAACTGTTTACGGACAACCATTCTATATATATATGTTAGGTTATTCATTTAAGATTCACCAGACCCACAACCATTTGTTGGTTTTGATGTAGAACGGAAATCGTGGTTGAGTTTGATATCGTGTAAGCTACATGTTGATAATAAAAAACCTAGAATTCACTAGGTTGAAATTCTAGTAATGCACCGAAAAATAAGAGAAACTCTCTGAAAAATTGTATTTAAAATTCGTTACTTATAAATAAAGCTTAGGGTCCCTTTTATAGGCCCTGAATTACAAATTTATTCAAACTAGGAAACCAATTCTTAAGGAAACAAATAGAAAAGGAGACAACTCCTACACCTTTCCTAACTAATCTTAAAATAAAACAAACAAATAAGAATTCTACTAAGACTAGGAAACTTAAAAAAAAAAAAGAAACAAATAAGAAAGTTATGAGTATTTCCATAGGACTATGCATTTTCATCATTTCATTCATTTTTAGGCAGTTTCTTCTTATCCAATTGCTTTATGTATTTATTTGCAAGTTACTCCACATCATTCCCCTCCACTTAAAAGAAACTCGTCCCTGAGTTAATGTCTGCATAAGATGGACCATTAGATAGAAAGTACTTGTACAAATTGACAACATTGAAGGTTCTAGAGGTATTCATGTCCTTAGGAAGATTAACAACATAAGCATTGTCATTGATTTTCCTTAAGATCTGGTAGGGACCATACTTCTTTGGCTTCAATTTGCTGTAGGTAGAGGTGTAAATTGGGTCGTGCCGCCCGCAGCCTGACTTTGAACCAGCCTGGCACAGCGCGACCCGTGGGCCGCAAAATGACACAAATGCCCCTAATAGCTATATAATAACAAGTTTAGGGGGGCATTTTTGGTAAAGTGATAAATAACTTTACAATTACCAAAATACCTCTTCCAACAATTATAAAATGGCTAGTTTTTAGGGTATTTTGGGCAATTGAGTTATTTTCAATAATTATAAATAACCCTATCCTCCACCATTCTCATCACACTAATTCAACAATTCTCTTAATCTCTTCTCTCATATATTCTCTGAAGTTTGAAGTGATCTGAACTCTAATTGACCGACTCTCCAATTCTCAACTTTATTAAAGTTTCAACAAGAAGAAGGTGTGCTCAACTAGATCAACAATCTCAAATTAATTAGCAATTTTGGAGGCTTGGACTCCTGGAGTTGAAAGGCTTCAACCATTGAAATCAAGTTGGGATTCCGAACCGGCAATCCGAGTAAGTCCAATTAAATTAATTTTTATTATTTTAGAATAAAAAAAATGGTTGGTTCCTCCCGAAACCAATTCCCCAACATGCTCAATGTCGACGATATTTAGTCGCATCATGATAGTGTTAGCACCGTATGGATGCTATTGATATTAATGAAACTTCCACCCCTAGTACTGATACTAGGGGAAAGAAAAAGAGGGCCTCTAAGTTGATTACCCGGTTTGAAAAACATTTAAAGTAGAGGAGGTTGAGGGGATGGGAAAAATGACTTGTTTGCCAACAATGTAGAAAATACTTAAGCTATTGTAGCAAAGGTGACACTAGCCATATGAGTAGACATTTTCTCACCCATGAGAAAGAAGAAAAAGAAGAAATGATAGAAACAACACAAACACAAATTGGGCGGGGGGTTTTGGTACATTTAAATATTCTCAAGAAAAATGAGGCAAGAATTAGCTAAATACATTGTACATGCTGAACAACCATTTTTGTTAGCTGAAGATACTAAACTTGAAAAATAGTTACGTAGTTTTGCAAATCCAAAATATAAAAAAGTTTCTAGGAATACTATTAGATTAGATGCTTTAAACATTTTTTATTCATATAAACAGAATTTAATTTATATGTTATCAAATCTTGTCTCTAGCTGTGACATTTGTGCCAAAAACATTAGCAACTTTACCAGATCTAGAACATGCTTGGGCTCCTTCGTGTAGATAATGGAGTATGGAGATCTCGCCGTTGAACTATGAATAGTGTTGTTCAATGAAAATTCTGCTTGAGCCAAAACGTTGTCCCACTGTTTAGGCTTGTCACCATAGATGCTCCTAATCAAATTGCCCAGAGTTCTATTTACTACCTCAGTTTGTCCATTCATCTGAGAATTTGTCATGCTACTAAAATTAAGTTCAGTATTGAACTATTTCTATAAAGTCAACCAGAAGTTAACTAGAAACTTATTGTCCCGATTTGAGATGATGGACTTAGGCACTCCATGCAGGCGCACAATCTCCTAGAAGAATAATTTTGCTACATGCACAACATCAGTAATCTTGCGGAAAGGAATGAAATGCACCATCTTTGAAAACCAATCGGCTACCATAAACATAGAATCTACTCCTCTATGAGTTCTGGGGTGTCCTAACAAAAAGTCCATTGATAAATCCTCCTAATGTTCTAACGGCACTGGTAGAAGCATGTAAAGACCTGTGTTTTGAGATTGCCCATTTGCAACTTGACAGATAGGGCACTTTCTCACATAATTTCCAACATTCTTCTTCAATTGAGGCCAATAATATCTTTCTTCCATGCTACTGATTGTCCTGTCTCTACCAAGATGGCCACCCAAACCTCTAGCATGTAATTCACGAATCACCTTGTCCCATAAGAATGTTTTAAGAAGACACAACTTGTTTCCCTTGAATAGAAAACCATCATGTACAAGCAAATCACCTATAGGTTGTCTAGTGATACGTTTTTCTCATATGTTACCAAAGTTCTCATCGGTTTCATAAAGCTCCTTTAAGCACTCGAACCCAAAAACTTCATTACTTACAGGGATGAGTAGAGTGGAGTGTTTTCTCAATGCATCAGCTACACGGTTCGAAGCGCTAGATTTATGCTAAATAACATAATGAAACTACTCTAAAAAAGTTTCCCACCTGGCATGCATCTTGTTGAGGTGCTGCTGATTTCTAAAATACTTCAGTGATTGGTAGTCTGAATAGATCACGAACGCCCATTGAATCAGATAATACTTCCAATTCTTAAGAGCTCAAATAACTACATACAACTCTTGTTCATATTTTGACCTCTTCTATCATGCCTCGTTTAATTTCTCACTGAAGTAGGCTATTGGTTTACCTTCCTGAGATAGAACACCACCCATTCCAACCCCATTGGCATCACACTCTAGCTTGAAGACTTTGTCAAAGTTTGGTAAAACTAGTACCAATGTAGAAGATAACATCTCCTTGATTTCAGCAAAACTTCTTTCAACCTCTTTTGTCCACTCGAACTTCCCTTTCTTCAAATAGTTGGTGATGGGGGCCACAATGCTGCTGAAATTTTGGATTAATCTCCTATAAAAAGTGGTAAAACCATGAAAGTTGTGTACCTACATCACAGTCTTTGGAAATGGCCAATCCCAAATAGCCTGGATATTTTGATCATCCACATGTATCCCATCAATACCAACTAAATAACCAAGGAATTTCAATCTCCCGGTCATGAAGTGGCACATTTTTAGATTGACATAGAGCTTGTTCTCCTACAGTACCATCAATATTTCTCATAGATGTTGATTCATTAGCCGCATGAACATGCTAGGAGCATTAGACAATTTGAAGGGCATCACCAACCACTCGTATAAGCCTTCCTTAGTTTTGAACATTGTTTTCCATTCATCAGGCTTGATACGGATCTGATGATATCTGCTCTTCAAGTCAACTTTGGAGAACATCTTGGATCCTTCCAAATGGTCCAACATATCATCCAACCGAGGGATGGGAAATCTATATCGAATGGTGATCTTATTGATGGCACGACTGTCAACACACATCCTCCAGCTTCCATCCTTCTTTGGTGTGAGCAATGCAGGTACTGCACATGGTCTGATGTTCTCTCGAATATGCCCCTTTTGTAGTAGCTTCTCGACTTTCTCTCTTAGGATCTCGCTTTCCTTTGGGCTCATTCGATAATGTGATAGATTTAGCAAGGTGGTACCAGGAATCAAATCAATCTAATGCTACACGTTATGCATAGGGGGTAGATGGTCTGGTTCAATAGTTAAGACCTTGAACTCGTCCAACAAGGGTTGCACCTGCTCTGGAACTTCATGGTCGGGCTCTGCCTCTCCCTTGATCACCAAACCAAATGTTTCCTTGGCCTCCTTGGTATCTGTAACAAATTTAAGTTTCGATGAAGATATTGAAAAGAAAGATTGCCCCTCCACTTTAGAAGCTTTGGGTGGACCTCCCTTTGGTACAAGAGCAATTCTCTTGTTCTTCCATCTAAACACATACATATTCTATCTACCCCTATGTGTAGAATCAACATCATATTGCCATGGATGCCCAACAGCACATGGCATGCATCTATATCTACTACATTACATGTGACAATGTCTTTGTAAAATTTACCCAAGGAGAGAGGAACCTTACAAATTTCTGTAACCTTAATGGTAGGGCCGGATGTGGTTCTGTTGTCAACTACATGTGATCAACTAGCACCTTGGGACACATAATTCTCATAGTTGTAGTTGTCTATAATCAGGTCATGGACCTTTTGGTTGATTCAGCACTTGGATTGGAAAATCTTTCGCCACTATGAGATCTCCTCCTTCTTTAGTGTGCAGAAGATTCGCTACACCACACAAGTAAATGGTTCACCATCCTCTCCATCGACCATATCATCAAATTCACCATCATCCGAGTCTGTGTCATAATCATTGTTGTCTTCCTCCTGATCCTACTCATTTACCAATTGAACAACACCCTTCCACAGAGGGCAATCACTAGATCTATGGTTGCACTTGTAGCAAGGACCATTAGGCACTGGCTTGGCATAAGGGTTATTGCTGGTCCTGCTAGTAGAAGCTCCAACCTAGGGTTTCGAGCCATTTCCTGCTTGATTCTTTTTAGGTTCTGCTCCAGATGGTCAAGTCTGATTAGTAACATGGGTTGCTTATCCTTAGGGGTAGAAAACTTCTGGGACTCCACTTGTGTGTGCTTATAATTCTATGTTCTGCTTGTTGATTGACGCATTAGCAACCTCTCCTCTCTAAGTGCCAAATTGTGGGCTTCATCAATTAACCATACAGTCTGCATCCCCAATTTATCTTGTATGGCATACCTCAGGCTATTGATGCATCTGATAGTCTATTGATCTTCTGTCTCTCAAAGATTGCAGTGGGCCTGCATTCTTAGAAACTCCTCTATGTATTCTAGCATTGTTCACTTTCCCTATACATAATTCTAAAATTGTTGGAACATAATCAATTCATGATTTGCAGGCAAAAATCTTTATCTCAACAATTGCTTCATCATGTGCCACTCTTATATGGGACGCTTCCCTTGCAATGCCATGTTCTCTTGATGGTGCTACCACCAAGTTCCTACCCCTCCTCTTAATCTGTAAGCAACAAGAGGAACATTTTGATCATCTGCTATGGCCATGACGTTGAAGAATTTCTCTATCTCGTACAACCAATCAAAGAAACCTTTAATGTCTAGACTCTTGTTGAAAGTAGGAATCTCGGCTTTGATCTTGTATTTCTCAACTCTTCATGACCTGACCACTTCGTAGGGCTCTTCAAAGTCTCATTCATCATCAAAATCATCCTCCCAGACTCGTTATTGCCTACAAACAAGAGCACGTATCTCTGCAAGTTGATTTCTCTCACGAGCATTACCTCTGTCTTCGCATCCTCTGTTGTCAAGACCGAGACCTGTAAGTGTAGACTATAGTACATATCTCTTCTAGCAATTTGGTTGTGCGGTCCAACCTTTCGTTCGTTCAACGTTCTTGAGCCTCCAACGCATCCCATAGAGCTTTTACTACATGTTCGTTGTTAGAGTGAGTGTCTTCTCTGTAACTAGCCATCAGGATACTAAAGAGCTCTAATGAAACAGGCAGGATAACCTGCTCTGATACCAACTGACACAGGACGGAAACCATGGTTGAGTTTGATATCGTGCAAAGCTATAAGTTGATAAGAAAAGACCTAGAATCCACTAGGTTGAAACTCTAGTAATGCATAGAAAATAAGAGAAACTCTCTAAAGAAATTGTATTCCAAATTCATTGCCTGTAAACAAAGGCTTATTGTCTCTTTTATAGGCCCTGAATTACAAACTTACTCAAACTAGGAAACCAATTCCTAAGGAAACGAATAGGAAAGGAGACAACTCCTATACCTTTCCTAATTACTCTAAAAGAAAACAAACAAATAAGAACTCTACTAAGACTAGGAAACTCAAAAATAAATAAATAAATAAGAAAGTTATGAATGTTTCTATAAGATTGTGCAATTTCATCCTTTCATTCATTTTTAGGTAGTTTTTTTATCCAATTGCTACATGTATTTATTTGCAAGTTGTTCCACATCAAGTTCCTTCATTTTTTTCATAAAAGGGGCATGCATTATATTCACATGGAAATGGTGTATATTTAAATATTTGCATAACAGATCCTATTTTTTCTTTGGTAGAAAGGTTTCAAAAGGTACAATTTCTATTTAACAATTTTAAGCTTAATTTTTCTTTCCTTTTGGTTTATACTTATTTTCTATTTATAGTTTTATATTGTCTCTATTCTTCCTTGAAACTTGGGTTAGCTTTTAAATTTCTTCAAATTGAATACTTAAAAGTATCACCAATTGATCCTTAATCTAATGCAATTCATGGATTTTGGTCACCACCAAAATTTTATTAATATTAGAAAAAATGGAGGTTGGGGGATGTAGAAGGTTTACGCCTTATGCCCTATTCGCTTTTTGGTAAGTTACTTATTTAGGTAAATGCAATTACCTGGGTAAGTTTTTCTTGGGAAACACCTATCCAGGTAAGTGCATTTACCCATGTTCTATTATTTTCTAGGTAAATAAGGCAATGACCATTTTACCCATAAAAAAATCTATTATTAAAAGGAGCATTCTTGTCTCGTTCAAGTGCTAGCAACTTTCCTCCTATGTGGAAAAGTTATTTACCCACCTAAGAGATAGGTATCACTTACCCCAGGAAAACAAACTATCCTTGGTCTCCACATAAATCTGAAAAAAGAATATGGGATTCTTAGTTAATGGGAACCAAAATCCAATTGATTTCCCCCTCTCAAAATCCAAAAAAAAAAGATGTCCCTCTTAACACCTACTTACCAGTAGACCTGTTCATGGGCTTGGCCGGGCTTTTGCTCTTTATTAACATAAACTTTTTAGGCCCGAGCCCGAGCCCGGCCCGACCAACGGGCCTAAAACTTGGGCCCGAACCTGGCCCTCAAAAAAGCCTGAAGTCCGGGGCGGAGCCCGAAGCCCGACTTGGGAGTCTGAGCGCCGGTGTCGTCTGAGAGAATGGTGCCTGTTGAGTTCGTCGATTCCTGGGAGTCTGAGAGTGAGAATAGAAACCCAGAAAGTGAGAAAATAGAAGATGACAGCAGTGCCGGCTAGAGAGAGAGAGAAAGAGAGCTCACCGCTCGAGAGAGAGAGACAATCTAGATCTGGTGCCAGCCGTTGGTGCGGCGGTGCCTGAGTTCACAGAATGAAAACGGTGCGCCTGGGTTCTGGTGGCGCCGGCTGGAGAGAGAACTGAGAAGATAGAAGACCTAGTTCTAAGAAGAAAGAAAACTGAGAATGAGAAGAAAGAAGATGAAAACGGTGCCAGCTAGAGAGAGAGAGAGAGAGATCACCGCCAAAGAGAGAGATGACTAGTTCTGGTGGAGTCGACTGTCAGTGACTGAGTTCGCAGGTGTAGTTGGGTTCACCGGTTCTGAGAGTTGAGAGGGAGAAATGAGAGCTATTTCTGAGAGTTAGGTAGTTTAGGAAAAGTCGGGCCAGGCCGGGCTTTTTTAACAAATCCCGAGCCTGGCTCGTAAAATAGTCAAGCTCGGGCTTTTAGGCCCGAGGTCAAACCTACGGGCTAAAACACATGCTCAAACCCATCCGGGGGCCGGGCCGGCCCGTCGGGCCACCCGGCCCATGAACAGGTCTACTTACCGGACTAATCTCTATTATGATGTTTTTATGGATTAACCAGAGATCAGTCCTAATAAAAAAAAAAATAATTGAAGGCATTAGTTGAGTGTTGTCTATGAAGGAGATCGATCTGACTTAAGTTTGGAGCATTGTATAATCAGCTAGGTAGAAGGAGATTCCCAAAAATTGCAAGAATGGTTGGCAAACCTCTGCTTGCTGATTATTGTTATCCCCGAAGGTATGCATCATTTCATGACTGACGGATCCTAGTTTATTTCTCAGTTCATACCATATTTATATCACATAGACACAAAAGTCAGATCGCGTAAATGTTGTTTACTTTTATTGGAGAGGGAGAGGGTATGATATTGGAAGAGCATTGACCCATCAAAACCCTAAGTTGAATTTTGATGAATAGATATTGATACTAGTTGATTGGCATTGACCCATCAAAACCCTAAGTTGAATTTTGATGAATAGATATTGATACTAGTTGATTGGTTGTATGATGTTGAAAGAGTTTTTGACCAGTCAAAACCCCACGTGAATTTTGAAGAATACAACGTAAATGGTTAGGTAGTTGATTGGTTATAAGGTTTTCCTATCATGACTTCCCGTAAAACCTTTTTCAGAATAATGAATTTTGCAGGGATCTTGCATTTCTTTCTAAGAAGTAAACTAAAAAAATTTGTAGAGAAATAAAGAGAGAATACAGAGTTCGCATCAGCGCCCGACGGGTGCCCCACACAATGAAACAGGGACACTTGTCCTCCTGCACGAGCTCCATCTTTATGCGTGCAGAGCTAACACATGCAAGATAACGGGAATCCCATTCCAGCTTGACCCCTTTTTTGACTCAAATTCATAGGAAAACCCCTGTTTACCGTCCTTCTTCCTCCGATCGAAATCTACTGATTTTTCCCACACTGGCATTCATTTCGGCGGTCCACCGTCGGAAGGTAGTCACTCCTGTATTCTTATTATTTTTTTTCTTTCACTGCAAGACATATGAGGGAGGGTTTTTCACCATTGTGAAGGTGGAATCAACTCAACCCCTGTGCTGAAGCACCGCTTGCCGTTGTACCAATGATGGAAGCTATAATCGAGAAAAGAGAGGAGAAACTAAAGAGCTCAACCCCCTGTGTGGCAAAGCTATGAATTGTTCAGATCCACGTGATTTGGTTGCGATTGCGAAATTCAATCTCAGGGTCTTCATGTCAAATTTGTTCTTGGATTATTAGACATCGGATAACGGCTTGAAGCCTAATGAGTGTGACATGATTTGGAGGTTCCGGAATAAGAAGAACAAATCTCGGAACAAGTACAGGAACTTTAGGAGACTTAGAATCGGCATTAAAGAAGATTGTAGCTATGTGGTTGCCGGGGCAGGCCGGTGGCATTCCGAGATCAATGCAACGCTACAGAGGCCTAAGTTGAATTTGACAATGAGCACGGGAGGTCCTAAGAATCCGAATCCTCCACTGATTCGAGACGACGAGATTAATGACACGATCCCAATGGTGGTCGCCGGTGGTGAAAAAACCCTCCCTCATCTGTTTTGCGGTCAAAGAAAAAAATAATAAGAATACAGGAGTGGACGTGTGACAAAGATGAGAGAGACAAAGAGTTGATTACCTTTTGACGGTGTGACCGCTGGAATGAATGTCGGCGTCGAAAAATGATGAATCAATTTTTCGTCCTAAGTAACTTGTCATTTGGTCTGCTTCCAAGTGATCGATGATTCAGAGGTCAAAGTAGAGAACTTTTGCTGGATGAGAACCTGGATGACGGGTTGACCAAGCCGAACTAGGGCCATATTAGGTGTCGAGCTGACTGAGCCTAGCTGGGCAGGTTAGGTGCCGAACTAACTGGGTCAAGCAGGGCAAGTTAGGTGACGAACTGACTGGGTCGAACTGGGCAGGTTTAGGTGCCGAACTAACTAGGCCGAGCTAGGCAGGTTTAGGTGCCAAACTGACTAGGCCGAGTTGGGTAGGTTTAGGTGCCGAACTGACTAGGCTGAGCTGGGTAGGTTAGGTGTCGAACTGACTGGGCCGAGCTAAGCAGGTTAGGTGTCGAACTGACTGGGCCGAGTTGCATATTAGGTGACAAGCTGACCAGAGGGTCGAGCTGCCTATTAGGTGCCAAGCTGACTAGAGTGCCAAGCTGATTGGTGGTGAGCTGGACTGATTGTTAAACTTCGTAGTTCTTTAGAGATCTGCAAGAAATCAATGTCTGAGGACCCGAGGTGGCTAACTCGGCGAGGTCGCTCCGATGATTAAGTCAGTACTCTCATTGTAGACTGTGAGCTAAAAATCACAAAAGTATGAGAATTAAAACATGCTTACTTACCCCCCCCCCCCCTCATGTCATTGGGGTTGGTGCCTTTATATAGGCATTGTTTGGTGTGGGCTTCATGCACCGCATCCAAGATTTCCGAGAGGTCGCCTAAGTGGTCCGAGATTCCCGGAGGCAACCGCCATGCACATTGACCACCCTTTGGAACGTTTGGTACGTGGGTCAACTTCCAAGGATCATGGGAGTGTTAGGATAGGCATGCCGAATTTGTCGGCGAGCACGTCTCGTAGGTTGCCACCTAGACCTCAATCAGGTCGGCACGCCCTCGAGAGAGGTCGTGCCAGGTCGCCAGTTCGGCGCCTGTGCCAGGTCACCAAGTCGGCACCTATGCCAGGTCGCCAGGTTGCCATCATCTTGGCTCAGGCAAGTTATTGCCTAAGTGGTTCTTGGTATCACCTAGTTGTTCCGAGATATCACGTGTCACAATGTCATTGGAGGGCCAAATCCACCCTCATAAAAAAAACAATAGATTTCGATCAGAGATAGAACAATGGTAAACAGGGGTTCTCCTCTGAAGCCAAGTCAGAAAAGAGGGTCGAGCAAGAAAGGGATCCACATCAGCTAGAAGCCTAGCATGTGTTACCTCTGCACGCATAAAGATAGAGCTCATGTGGGAAGACAGGTGTCCCTATTTCATTGTGTGCCAAGCAGTGGGGCACTGATGCGAACTTGAGAATACAGCAGTAAAAGAACCCAACGACTCAAGATGTAAATGAGAAATTCCCACCCACCGTCTCGACTTCTACACCTCAGCCACATCGCTTCACACCCTTTAACCTTTCCCACCCAAGAAAAACAATACACAAAAACATCAGACTTGCCTCATACAACCAATCCTAACAAAACAAAAGACACACTTTCTAGACAACTTTGGGTACCCCGACTGCCTCCCTCTACCACCCATGCCTCTTCCCATGATTGATTTTCACCTTCCTCAAGTCTACTTTAACAGATAAACCCACATAAAAATCCACAACCTTCGTAGCTTTTTTTAGAGCTATAAAATGGTTCGTGCTGGACCGTGCTAAGCTGACACGGCACGGCCCATGGGCCATACCGGGTTGAGTCTCCCTCCCTTAGGATATTTTGAGGGATCGGCCTAGCAAAATTCACGGCCTGAGCCCATGCGGGCCTATGTTGTACCATGTCATGCCATGGGTTGGGCTGGTCCATGGGCTAAACCTTATGTCAAACTGGTCCATGGATCGGGCCAAATCTATTTATTTAAAAAATATTAAAATTTTTATTTTTTATGAATTTTGATTATACATTTGTTTATATATACAATAATTAAACAAAATAGTATAATAAAATTGAAAATAATTATTTATTTTATTAATATATTATATACTATATATTATTATATAATTATAATTTATATAATATATAATATATTATATATATGGGTCATGCCACGGGTTGAGCCGTGTTTGGCATGCAAACCACAGGCGGTACAACCCACCTGGTCGTGCCTTGCCAGCCCAAGTCAGGTCGGCTCAAAATCGTTTCAAGCGGCAGCCTAGTAAGATTTAGAGCTCTAGCTTTTTTTTTCTTCCTGGTAGACCTTCAAATCCAAAACTCTCTACGAGGGACGTTCCTTTCCCACCTGTCTTCTTCGTCACTTCTCTTTTTTCTCTCTTTGCGCTTCTCGCTCAAAGTTTCTCAAAGGTTCCCTAACTCGGTTCCCCCTTCCCCACCCCCCAAGGGAAAAAAAGGCCACATGACTTTACCAATTGGATTTCTTGCTCTATAAGATCCTCCACTGACCTCAAGCTTTTTCCTCTGAAGATAAAGAGGAAGCAACCTTACCTTTCTTGCTATTCCAACACCTCAACGTCCAACTTCTTACTTCTAAAATGCTTGGTGGATTCCCTTCGAACTCCCTTAAAAGGCATCTGCAGACTGCGGAGCTGGCATTCTCTTTCCTTAACTCCAACTCCTCCTACGCTCACTTGTAGCTCAACTTTCACAACACAGACTAATGCCTCTCCTTCCTCTGAAAAACCCAATGACAACATTGGAAAAACCTAAATCACATGTTTTCACGTTGACTCTTATTAGGGAGTTTGAATCTGATTGAACTCTTCTTGAGTTTGAATCTGATCAAACTCTTCTTTTCTATGAGTTTAAATCTGATCTGTTTCTCTCTCCTCTTTTAACCCTAACTCTAATCTCCTTATCTCCTTATCTCCTGTCTCATTATCTTCTTGTTGTACTCTATCTAAAACTCTCAAAGAGTCCTATTGTAATCATGTTTACTAATTCTATAACTACAATAAGGTGTCGGCCTGCCATGGTCACCCATTTCATCTTGAGTTTATTCTATAGTGCAGTATTTCTTTAACTTGGTATCACAGACAAGACACTATGGCTTCCAATGGTGACATAGCTTCGGTCCAAAACTTGGCACAAAGCTCTTAGTCAAACACCTCTCCATCTGGTGGAACGACTTCTTCTTCAATTCCGATTACGTCGCACTATCTCCTGATCAAATTAATGGGAGAAAACTACCATTTATGGAAAGCACAGCTACTTCCAGTCTTCTATACTTAGGGTCATGGGTATTATCGACGGAACGACCAAAGCTCCTCCAAGTGAAATTGTTGATCCGAATGATCCTAATAATAACATGCCAAATCCTGCCTTTGCCAAGTTGTTTCAACAAGATCAACTTGTTCTCAATTGGATTATTTCCACACTCGCCGAAGGGATTTTCTCTCAAGTGGTAGGCCTTTGGTCTTCTCATGAGGTATGGACTGCACTTGCGAAATCTTTTTCTGTACACTCCCGTTCTCATATACTTCAGATGTGTAGACAATTGCAGAGTCTTAAGAAGGGTACTCTCTATTACTAAATATACTAATCGAGCCAAATGTCTTTTTGATAATTTATCTACTGTAGCCGATCCTATTAGCTCTACAAATGTTATACTCTATGTGCTAGATAGACTAGGTCTAGAATATGAACCAGTTGTTACCACTATGACCAATTGCTAGTGAGTGCAAATGTGACAAAAAGTACAATTTTTGTATTGGGAGAGGAGTAAAATCATAAACAAATAAATAGATGTGAAATTGAAGTATAGATCCAAGAATTACGTGGTCCTACTGCTGGTGAGAGAATTATATTGTTCTATTTTTTTCAGGAGAAAGAAGGTTACTTGATTAAATAAACTGGTTGCAAAGGATGGTGCATGGTGTGTTGTTTTGAAGAAGAGTCCAACTACGATGTATTTTGAATATTTTTTGCAAATTAAATCAAAATTTCAAACAATCGTGTTAAATATCTAGCATGTTTTATTTACTTTCCATTCATTAGTTTGAAGTTTCACAAAGGTATACTTACCACTAAAGACTTTAATGATGTTAAAGATTCAACTGTGATGCTTACCACTAAAGACTTTACTAGGGTTCAAGTATTTTGCCTGATGTCTTTAGTGGGTGGATAAGATTCAACTGTGATGCTTTTGCCTTCAAGGATTCCCTAGAGCCTGTTGGAAGGGAAGCCTTCTTGTAGAAGAGGTTCAGAGCCTCATCAAAGCGTAAAGGTTGGAGGTTGTAAACATAAACAAAAGATCGTGAGCAGGAATAAGCTACATCAGTTTTACAACAACGACGGACCTAGGAATTTTGGAGGAAGGAGAAGCATCTATAAGAAACTCGAAAATCAATGTAAGAATTATTGTTGGTAGTAGATCAGAGGAGAGCATTATCCGTTACAGATCTTAAGAGGTGGATGGAACTAGCCAGCTAGGCTAGGGCAAATCAGGGGCGGAGTTAACAGATAGGTGAAGGCGGTGACATTGATCGAGTCAAGTTCTTCTTACTACAATGATTTCCAAACCTTGCTAAGAAGACGGAGTTCGGATTTAGAGAGGTAAAATTTTTGCAGACTTTCAAAAGTGGAAGGTCTGGTGTTAGGGACTTGCTCTTTCACATTTGGAGTTGGAATGTGTTTAAAGAATTAGGAGACCTTTTGGGAGGATTCGTAGACGTGAAAGTTGAGAACCTCCAATGGAAAGACATTGAATTGGTTCATTTGACAATTTGGGCTAGATCTCCCAAAGACGGTTCCGGTGTTGGTTTAGGGGAAAATCTTTGCAGCAAGGGTAGTGGTGGAGGGACCGGAGCGACTGGAGATAAGTAGGCTTCATTACCTGAGGATTGTGGCGGTGGATTCAGGGAAAACGTCCTTTGAGCAGTCTCTGAAAGAGGTTTCAAGGAGGAGGAGGTCCCGGAACAGAGGAAAGAGGTCAGGAAGTCATCGAGTTTGGGTCTGGGTGGGGGCTACACATTCGTTTTTCCACGACGTTTTGGCAAGAAGAGTCAAGGAGGTTGTCGACGTGGAAAATGACAGGTGAAGGCAACCTTCAGTGAATCAGAGGGCAAGCGAATGAAATGGGAGACGGCCAGACCAGAGGAGAATAGCATAGGCATAGCATGTGCCATGTGGTGCCAACGACGGCTTAGGTGGGCCCCGCACTAAACATCTCTCCTGGGATTGTACCGTGGCCCGTGGGGGTGACCACCTTTTAAATTATATCGCTCACGAGTCACGACCCGAATAGGAACCCATTAGTTAGGGTGGATTTTTTGAGACATGGTGAGTTGTTATGTAATGTGTACGGGGAGATGTTCCCAATGCATGGGGTAGTGAGTACTGAAGGTCTTGTGGATCGGGACTCAGTTCAATGGACCTGGGCCTATTGTTACAAGGGTTTTGACTTTTGAGAGAACCTAGGCCACTCGACGGAGGTGCCAATGACTAGCACTTTGGGAGAGATTTAAATTTAAAAGAAAAAAATTAAATTATAATCACAGTGATTAGAGAAATCTAAAGAATTTAATCATGTCAAAAGGGATCTATAAGAACTAGAAGTACGAGTCGAGATTATCAGGCAAACGTTCCTCAGACAAGGACTGGGTTACGTGGTGGATTTTCGGAAAGAAAGGGCTACAAGGGCTGGGGACCTGGGGTGGAAGGGGAATATCTCCCTATTCATGTGTTTTATTTCAAGGGGAGATATTCCCAATACACGGTTGCAAGAGGCCGTTGGGACGGTGTGAGAATGAGCTTGCCCTGCCCGATGCCAATCTCGGGTGGAAGAGGACGACTGTGTCAATGGGGAAGGAGCTTTTAGGAATGAAAAAAAAGGGGTTGAAGAGTTGAACCAATAGGAAATAGTGAAGTGAACAAGGCTCAAGATGTCCATCAACCTTCCTCAAATGTGGAAGAAGCCTTTTAGTCGAAGGTGGGAGTTTAGAGAGCAGTCGGTGGTCCTCACTAATAACAGGGTTAGCAGTTTGGCTACTGATATGGCCAAAACCGACCACTAGTTAAAAACTGCCAAGTGGCAACATGCTAGGAGGCAAAGTTGTCAATTAACAAGTTAACCTGTCTTGGTGAGCTGACCTGGTATCGACAAGCTACGAGCTAACCTAGTTGTGATGTAATGATTTGGCACCAACTCAACATGCACAAGCAACATGTGGTTGAGCTGATCACAACATCAATGCAGCGCACTCCATGCAAGCCCCCAACTACGTACCATGTGCACACTGTTAGACAGAGTATGCCCTTAACTCCAATCAAAATGATGTACATTATGACATTTAATGTAATTGAATAAAGTACATATTTGATTCATTTTATTATGGTGTGTTTCTGTGTAATACCCTTAAACTAGACACGTATAAGACTCGTGTTAGTTTAGAATCTTCACAGTCGTTGGATAGATCTGGGGAGATTTATCTTGCCAAGGCTGACACTGATGTGCCGTCAAGTTGGTTGGGGTAGCTTGTCTCAGCTGCCAGGGTGAGACCTGAGGTACATGCAGTGTGGGTTTTCTTGAAATCCTGAACCGGACCAGAATTCCAGCATTGCCCTGGACCTTGGAGATAGATGGGAAAAACTGGAATGTTACACCTGACCCCTAGACTCGATTATGATACTGCACTAGGCGTCGGATTGGGATGTCTATGATATGCCAATCAGTGAAATCCTTAGAGGGGTCAAAACCCGGGTATGTTGGGACAACCCGAGAATTCATCGGAGTGGGTGATCATAGTGACAGGATCAGCCCCTTTGTCGGACATAATGAATGATTGGGAATGCACTCTCTCTGATGGAAACCAAAGCTGCCGGTAGCCGATTTCAACCGTTGAAATTTGTTTTACAAAATATATTTATATAGAGATATACATATATATTATGGTTTCAAAATGTTTGAAAAAGGTTTTAATTCCCGGGATCCATGTGAGTAGAGAGTGCAACACTGTACCTTGCAGTCGAGGGAGAAGTCATCTCTTATCAGTCAGTGTTTGATCATTATAGGCTGAGAGGTTAAGTGTAAGACCATTGGGGATAATATCTGATGGGATAATCTTGCATCTGCCCACAGTCCTTGGGTTTTATAAGGTGGCTTAACCCAGGGACCATTTAGTGTAAATGTTGGGCCCACTAAGAGCCCATGGTGATGGACTCAAGGGTTCACTGTTTCCTATAGTGAATTCGGCCAGGCCTTGTAACAGAGGCTGGGCTGAACCCATGTGGCTGATGTGTAGATCAATGTTTGGGTCCCACGCCATACAAGGATACCCAACTGGGCAGCAGTTTGGAGGATAAGTGAGCACATGGACTTAATGGGCCTAAAGCTCAAATCAAACTGGTTTAATATGATTAATTAAAGTGGGGTAGTTCTGGGATTTAGATCAGCAGATAGGATAAGGGATTATCCCTATCCACTCAGAGAGTTCAGATCCAAATAGAGATTTGGATTAGGAAACTCCTAATAAGATTAGGAGGGCTGATCTTTATCTGTAGATAACATAAGGGAGATCCTTATCTCTTAAAGAGAGTCCATATCCAAATACAAGATTTGGATTAGGAAACTCCTAATGAGATTAGGAGAACCTCTCTATAAGGCTATAAAAAGAGGAGGGCGAACCCCAGTTCATCCTCAGTCTTACTGATACAAAAGAGAAGACAGCTGCAGTTGGACTGACGCCATCTTCTGCTCTTGCCTCCTCCTATTGATGTCGCCTTTGCCAGTTCGATCTCCACCTGTAGGAGCGATCAAGAAAGGTTATTGATATCAGTTTTTGGTGAAAAACTGATCTGAAATCGTGCTCACACAACCTCCATCAAATTCTTGCTGAAGAGTTCGATTCTTGCTAAAGAACCACCTGCTAATTCTGCTCCACCCTACGCCGTGTCATCTTTAGTGGGAGCAGTCTTTGGCATTTTTCTTGGGCGTGAACACCTTTGTTGGGAGTTACCGCTACTCCGTATCAGGTATATCCCTCTCCTACCCTTTTTGGTTTCAGATCAGTTCTGGTTTAGGGTTCAAGATTGATCCTTGAAAATGCAGTTTTCTAAAATAGGGAATGTGATTCCCACATGGGAGAGAGAGAAATTTTTGAAATTTTCCTCAACCTACCTACAAGGTTCGGCCATCCATATGATGGATCTCTCATCCCTTCAGTAGTATCAGAGCCAGGTTCAAATCTTGAACCAAAATTGATCAGATCTGAAACTGCGCAAATGTGCAAAAGGCGTTCTACCCGATTTGCGCAAATAAGCGATTTTCTAGGAAATCAGTTCCCAGATTATGGGCGATTGATCTGAAATTAAATCTTTTAAATCTGATTTATATTTAGAATTGTTCTTTATATTTCTCTTGATTTATGGGTTGTTCGTACAGTGGAGATCGTAATCTTGATTGGTGCAAGAAATCTGCGCTTTGTAGTTCTTTTAATATTAGTAGAAAATTAGGGTTTTTCTATTTTATTTCAATCAAGATCGAAGTTGATTGCGCACAAGCAAGGATTTTCACAGATTAGGGTTCGCCCATCTATGATTTGCAGTTTGAGAAACTGCAAGCTGCGAACTAACCTTTGTTTTGCAGGGTAGCAAGTCTGTGAACAGCCCTAGTACTAATTCTTGAATGTCTTTTATCAGTAATTTAATTTCAGATAAATTCTTGAATTAAAATCTTGAATTAAAAATTAAACCCTAGACCCATTCGAATCAGATTGGACCAAACTGGTTGGACCGAATCTGTGGTTCGATGGGGGCTGTTCTCAGCCCTATTTTTCCACTCTTGGGTCAAGGGATTGATAGTTAATTGCAAGACCTAATTCGACCCACACCTGTAAAACCTAGTTTTAATGTGTTAAAACTACTTCAGCCCATTAACTACATAAAAGCTATATGGGTCGAACTGCTCTTTGCAATTCAGCCCATATACCTAGATAATATTAATTAGTAATATTATGGATAATTATGGGCTTTAATAATGGGTTTTACAGATATTAATTGATTGGATCAATTTTATCCTTGCATGTGATATTTGGATGTGTGATGTGCAACGTTCATGGGCCATAAGTACTTGGCCCATGCTGATACGATAGTGGCTCTTGCGCACATAATGGCTGAATGCACATCATTGCCATGGTGTCCCTAAAGATCATTGGATGATCCTCCCTCTGTGGTGGGCTCCACACCTCCCCAAGAGGAACCGTGCGGAACCCTAGCCATTTAGGGCCCACCGAAATCTAGCTTTATGAAAGTCAGTGGAAACCACTTTGGTTTGACCTAAATTAAACTAGGGTGTAACTTTTGTGGCATAACTTTTGTGGTGTAACTTTTGTTCCCTCCTAAAATATTAGTGCATGTGATAGGGAGATTCATATGATGGACTCTCTAAAGGCCTTCCATCATTAGCATGAAGATGGGTCCTTCAATAATGACGCACCATAAAATTGGGCTATCCATTTGTTGTTGGATCTGTTGGAATGTTTGATAAGATGATGGGAGCGTCATAGACCGATGTGGAAGGGGCCTATCCTAAAATGGAAGACTCTCTCACAGTACCTTGGCGTTCACGAATATGATGGGTGAGCACTCACTGGACATAAAGGTTTAACCTAAAATGACAATGAACCTTGTCTGATAGAGGCCAAAGTAAAAGCTCATACGATGAGTGGATATGATCCTTCACAGAAAGGTGGTGGGGTTATGCAGCTGAAACAGTTGGCTCCATGCACCCTATGTGGTTTCTCACATTTCCAGAGACATAGTTCGTAGTCTCTGTCACTGAGATAGGAGGGAAATCTCAGAGATGAACAAATGGGAATGGAACATAGATTAAAAACCATATCTATGTAGATAACATGAACCAAATTAGGTTGTGGACTAATCTTTGCTTTTTATCAGAAATGGCAAACGGACAATTCGCTAAGTTGTTGGACGACAACAAACTAAAAGGCCCAAACTATGCTAACAAGTACCATAACCTTATATTGGTTCTCACATCAGAGAAATTAGACAAAGTAGCTAAGAATCCTACCCCGGAGCGTCCGGGTGATAGGGCTTCTGAGGCCCGTAGGAGGGACTACCAGGAATGGGAAGAGAAAAATTCCCTAGCCTACTACTATATCATTGCCTCCCTGGACAATTCGATACAACAACAGTTCGATCAGATCGAATTGTCCAAGGATATCTTAGATAGTCTGAGGACGATGTATGAGGAGCAGAATCGTTCTACTCATCAGAAGGTCTTGAAGCAGTTCATGACCACGCAGATGTCCAAGAACCAACAGGTTCATGATCATTGTCTTCAGATGATGGGCTATATCAATGAACTTGAGGCTCTTTGATCCGGGCTTGACCATGTCACGAAGGTAGATGTCATCCTAAATTCTTTGCCTCTTTCCTTTAATCAGTTCATCATGAACTATAACATGAACAAGCTGAATGTCAATGTCCAGAAACTCAGCAAAATTTTGCAGAGGGCCGAAGAATTGATTAAGAAGGATGAGCCTATTGCCATGCTTGTTGAAGCGGCAAATCGGGCAAGAAGAAGAGGAAGGCAAAGAGAAAGCCTCAAAAGAAAGCTACTAAGTTTAAGAAGCAGAAGAAAGACAGGGCATCAGATGCTTATCACTTCTGCAAGCAGACCGGCCACTGGAAGATGAACTATCCTCAGTACCTGGAATCCAAGAGACAAGGTATTTTTGAATCTTGTGTCATAGAAACCAATTTGTTGGTAACTTTTGCATCCTAGTGTATTGACTCCGGGGCTTCGACTCATGTGTGTAACTCACTGCAGGGGTTCAGAATAAGCAGAAGACTGAGTGACGGGGAAGTAACTCTTTATCGGGGGACTTCTACAAGTGTTGCAGCTACAAATATAGGAACTGTAGAGTTAATTTTCAGAGAATGAACAATTGTACTGAAAGATTGTCTTTATATACAAAATTTGAGAAGAAATTTGATTTCTGTTTCAAAACTGTGTGCGGATGGATATTCTGTTGTTTTTAGTAATACGATTACTATCAAAAGAAATAACTAATTCCTCGCATACGGGAACTTGAGAATGGTCTCTATGTTCTCTATCCTTCTCTAGAAACTAACATAGCCGAAACTACGTCGGATGACATCCCCAAGAAAAAAACCAATGATACAGTTAATCCCACGTGCCTGTGGCATTACCGACTTGGCCATATTAACATAGATCATATCACAAAGTTGGTAAATGATGGTCCTTTGGATTTTCTAACTGTAGAAGATCTTCCAACCTGTGAACATTGCCTTAAGGGTAAGATGACGAAACGACCATTTAACGGTAAGCTTGAAAGATGTACAGGCACGCTTGACCTTATACATACTGATGCATGTGGTCCCATGAGTGTTAGGATACGTAACCAACATGTTTATTTCATAACATTTACCGATGATTACTCTCGGTATGGTTACGTGTACCTAATGAAACACAAGTCTGAATCATTTGAAAAGTTCAAAGAGTTCAGAGAAGAGTAGGGGTGTTCACGGGTCGGATTGGGTCGGTTTCTTGGGATTTTCCCAACTGACCCGACCTGGTCGGGTTAGCTAAGGTGGGAACCGAAACTGACCCACTAACAGGCCAAACCGACCTGGTCGGTTTGAGTCGGGTTGGGTCGGTTTGGTTGGTTTTGCTCCTATATAAGGCCAAATAAAATCTGATTTATTTGATAATTTGAATATTTGATATTCAAGAGTCTAAAATAAATATAAATTTAATTCAGGTAAAGAATAAAATCAATAAATTCTTCATGTAAAAACAAGTGTCAAGTAAGAAATAAAAACAATCATAAATTGAACATCATTTCAGCCATCTCCTATGATAAAATTTAAATGAAAAATTAATCACAAAAGTTATTCATTAATCACTAATCCAAAGTTGCTTGCAAGTTGGAACTTCATGTTTGAAGAAGAAATGCGGCCATGCTAATGACTCAACTGTCAAAAAACAAACAAGAAAAGTTTGTTTTAGATTGCCACATTACTTGGAAAATAAAATTGTAAGTTGTAAAAAAAAATAATTACATTTGTAAAGATTATTAAGTCTTACCAAAACAGTGAAAATTCTAAAACTGTAGAAATTGTATAAGTTATAAACAATTCTAAAACAAAGAAACAAATATTAGTATGTAACCCAAAAAATTATATAAGTTATAAACAATATCATGAAATAAAGTTTATTCACAAGAAAGCAAATATTACCTAATGCAATTTCTTCATATTTTTCCACTTCATTTACAGCTTCTCGAACATCAATTGGGATTGGTTTGGACCGTAACCAATCTTGGCCACATATAAGAGCCTCCACCATTTTTGGAGATAGTGAACTCCTAAATGGATCAAGTAAA
>NW_010729160.1:1702904-1739105 GCF_000365185.1 Nelumbo nucifera
TGATGGAAACCAAAGCTGCCGGTAGCCGATTTCAATCGTTGAAATTTGTTTTGCAAAATATATTTATATAGAGATATACATATATATATTATGGTTTCAAAWTGTTTGCAAAAGGTTTTAATTCCCGGGATCCATGTGAGTAGAGAGTGCAGCACTATACCTTGCAGCCGAGGGAGAGGTCCTCTCTTGTCAGGCAATGTTTGATCATTATGGGCTGAGAGCTTAAGTGTAAGACCATTGGGAGTAATACTTGATGGGCTAATCTTGCATCTGCCTATAGTGCTTGGGTTTTTATAAGGTGGCTTGACCCCAGGACCATTTAGTGTAAATGTTGGGCCCATTAAGAGCCCATGGTGATGGGCTCAAGGGTTCACTGTTTCTTATAGTGAATTCAGCCAGGCCTTGTAATAGAGGTTGGGCTGAACCCATGTGGCTGATGTGTAGATCAATGTTTGGGTCCCACACCATACAAGGATACCCAACTAGGCAGCAGTTTGGAGGATAAGTGAGCACATGGACTTAATGGGCCTAAAGCCCAATTCGAACTGGTTTAATATGATAAATTAAAGAGGGGCGGTTCTGGGATTTAGATCAACAGATTGGATAAGGGATTGTCCCTATCCACTCAAAGAGTCCAGATCCAAATAGAGATTTGGATCAGTAAACTCCCAATCAGATTAGGAGGGCTGATCTTTATCTGCAGATAAGATAAGGGATTATCCTTATCTCTTAAAGAGAGTTCAATTCCAAATACAAGATTTGGATTAGAAAACTCCTAATGGGATTAGGATAAGCTCTCTTTAAGGCTATAAATAGAGGAGAAGGGCGAACCTCATTTCACCCCAATCAGATTATTGATACAAGAGAGAAGACAGCTACAGTTGGACTGACACCATCTTTTCCTCTTGCCTTCTCCTGTTGCTGCCGCCATAGCTAGTTTGATCTCCCCCTGTAGGAGTGATCAAGAAAGGTTCTTGATATCAGTTTTTGGAGAAAAATTGATCTGAAGTCGTGCTCACTCGCCCTCCATCAGATTTTTGGTGAAGAGTCAAGTTCTTGCTGAAGAACCACCTTGCTGATTCTGCTCCACCCTATGCTGTGTCATCTTCAGTGGGAGCAGTCTTTGGTGATATCTTTGGGCGCGAACACCTTCGTTGGGAATTACTGCTATTCTGTATCAGGTATATCCCTCTCCTACCTTTTGGTTTCAGATCTGGTCTGGTTTAGGGTTCAAGATTGATATTTGAAAATGCAGTTTTCTAAAATAGGGAATGTGATTCCCACATGGGAGAGAGAGAGAAATTTTTGAAATTTCGCCCAACCTACCTGTAGGGTTCAACTATCCATATGATGGATCTCTCATCCCTTAATGTGGTTAGATTAAAGATAGAGATTATATCATCAAATGACTGACCTTAACTGGGATTAGCTAGGGGTGGCAATTTTTGGACCTAACCCGCTAACCTACCTAACCCACCCATTAATTAACGGTTTGGGTTGTAACCATTTAGCCTAGGTCACTAGTGGATTGGTTAACCTATGTTTTATTTAATTGGTTGGGTCACTATTCCTCTCTCTCTCTCTCTCTTCAACACTTCAGAATCTCATTTCTCGCTCTACTCATTTTAATTATGCAAGTCTACTTTCTCTTTCTAACCTATAATCAAGTCATTTTTTCATTCAGCACCATCTCCTCTCTTACTAATAATTCCCATTTGAACATCAAAAAAGAATTAAAAACCACAATTCGAGCATGTGAAGTCGTTCAAATTTTCACTCTTCCTCCCTCTTCTTATATTTTTATTATTTTCACTTGACTTATGTAAGAGTAGAGGTGTAAATTGTGCCATGTCGAACTGGTACGACATGACTTTGCTTGCTGCCAGTGTTTAGCTGACCTATGTGGTTGTGCCTACCTCCTTTGGGATCTTTAAGAGGTTAGTTTTGACACAGCCCATAGCACTTGCCCAGGTGGGCATGGACCGAGCTTTGAGTTAGGCCATAATAGGGATGGCAATTTTTTCCATTTTCTCGATCCCCATGGGGATCTGCCCCAAATGGGTGGGGACGAGGATAGGGAAATTTTCGTTCCCATTAGTGGGGATAGGTCTGGGATCGTAGAGACCCCAATCCCTGCCCCGTGGGATCCCCATTAAAATATATGTATATATGTACTCATATGTTTGTATATGTATATATATACACATACGTCTATATATTAATATTTTTAAAAATATGGTTGAATATTTTCTAGTAGGATTGTATATTTTAATTATTTTATTTTTATTTTTATTTTTTTAAATAAAATAAAAATAAAAAACAAAATGGTTGACATTATAAAAAATCATGGAAAGTGGGGGTCCCCACAGCGATGGAGATGGGGATAACCTTGTCCTTGTTAGTAGGGACAGGGATGGGGAGAGGCTCCTTGTCCCCACCTCGCCCCGTTGCCATTCCTAGGCCATAAGAGGCAAAATTTTTTAAAAGAATTGAAAAAATAGTAAAAATTTAAATAAATAAACAAAATAGACAAAAATTTGAATTAGAAACCTTAAAATTTTATTTATATGAATTTTGATGTATACAATTGTTTATATATGAAGTAACAAAATGAAACTAACAAATTTACAATACAGCTGGAATAAAATAGTATAATATTTTTGAAAACAAAAATTTACATATTAATATATGGGTTGTGCCAAGCCATGCTGCTGACTGGGCCGCGGGCCTGTGGCAGCACGGTCCACTTTGTCATGTCATTCCACGCCAGCCCGTGTGCTACAGTAACGGGCCAAGCCTGACATGGCCCGATTTACACCTCTATGCAAAAGTCTTCATCAACTGGCGATGAATAGACCTGTTCATGGGCTGTGTTTCGGTGGGTTTGGATCGAGCTTTACCTCTTTATTAATAGAAAATGTCTAGGCGCAAGTTCGAGCCTGACCCTTATAAGCCCAAAGTGCTGTTTGGGCATAAAAACTCTTACTTATGGTATAATTTTTGTTATTTTTATTTTCTATTTTTGTTTATAATCTTTGTTATATTTTCCTATAATTTTTGTTATTTGTTTCATTTCCTATTTTGATTTATAACTTTTGTTATATTTTCTTGTAATTTTTGTTTTTATGTTTTTAAAATTTTTGTCATATTTTCTGTAATTTATGTATGTAGGATTAATGGATTGGACGTATTGGATTGGGTTATGGCGGTTTTAGGTTAAACCCAAACCGAACCTATTTAAATTTTCCTAACTGGGTCATTTACGGGTTAGTGAATCAAATGGGTCGGGTTGACGCATAACCCAAACCGTCCTAGTGCCACGGTGCCACCCCAACAATTCTACCTTCCACATTGATATTATTAAGTGGTAATAATGAATGCATGCATGCATGGGAAGCAGGTTGCCTTTGATGTCAGGAATGGCGGTTTAACTCCACAGTCCGGCCAGTGGAGCCACACTGAAAGTAACCCCTTGACTGACAATCAACCCTGCCAAGTAAGGCAGGGTTCGGAAGCATGGATTTGAGTGATGGTGGTTCATTTCAAAACTTGCGTTCGTTTTGAGGTGTAGCGAGTTTTCAAATACAATATACCGTGGCTCATTTCTCCCTCTTTCCCCGTTTACTCTGTCCATATTCTAATCCTTAGGCTCAGTTTGGAAAGAGTATAAGCGCAAATATGTAAAGTGTAAAACTATCTATTTTGTATTAATTTGTATGTATTTATACCGTATATATTTGTATTTGTCCTTAAGAGACAAAAGAACAAAACAGTTGATTTGTATATATTGTATCCAATTACGTGGCTCCGATCAAACCATTGAAACTAGTCCATCTTTTGCGCCGGATGACATGAGCCAATCCACCATTCAACAATAACTGTATTTACATTTAAAAGAAAAGATTTGGTGGCCGACCTTTTTGGCATTAATAATTGGCAATAACAGAAAGGATGAATCTATGAATCAAAAAAAAAAAAATGGTGACCAAGTTTTTTTTTATTATTTAATTTTAAAATAAACAAAATAACTCAAATAGTCAAATGGTCAATCACCTTTAAGACTTTTACTCCCATTAAATTTCCTAAGATTCATTAGCTTTATCTATATTTATATCTATTTCAACTTAATTACAATTTTATATACATTAGATATATTTACATTAAACTATAACCATTAATAAAGATTAATTATATTGAAAATTAGATATTCAATGATATATTCTTATGCTAAATAATCTACTTCCATTTAAAATTATAATTCATTTATATTTCATTTGAAAATAATAGATATTAATTAACCATAGAAAGAATAATTTAGTCAGTTGCTCAAATAAAATAAAAATAATTATTAATTACTTTTATGGATAAAAATATTTATATTAATATAACAAAAAAGAATTTAATTAATAAAATGAATAAGATAAATTAGAAAATAATATCAATTTATAAAACTATCTAACAATTATTAGTTTTATAATTAACTTTTACAAATTTCAAAAATTAATAAAAACTATTAATTTTAAATATAGTTTAATTGTATTAAATCAATTTAAATTCCAATAAAATAAGGAAAATTACAAAAACCTCATTGGATTTCCTCACAATCGTATGAAGCTCCCCTATATTTTGACCTTAACAAAAACCTCCCCTATTCTTTTGAAAAAATGTGCAAATACCTCCTTTTGATCAACATTCCAAATAAAAAAAAATGTTGATGTAATGCATTAATTTTACTTCACTTCAGCCTTTTTACCCTAATTTGTCCAAAAATGCTAAAGATAATTATTCTTTGAAAGTTGTTTGGAAAAATAAATTAATGGAGGGTAAAGTTAAAATTTTAAATTGTGTATGCTAATGCCTTAACAAGGGTATTCTCACAACTTCAATGTCTTTGTTACTGAAAAGCTAAGGGAAACGAGGTATTTGTTAGGTCAAAACACAAAGGTGGTTTATAGAAATTTAACAAAAGGATATATTTTTTTTAATTTTTCCTAAAAATAATACAAAAATAATAATAAACCAATAAAAATTAATAAAAAAGATTATTTTTCAAAAAGAATAGTAAAAAATTTAGCATTAAGATAAAAAAATACTAATTTATCTATAGAACAGGAAATTGGCCACTCTTACTAAAGCACAACTTAGAATGTGATTGGATAAAATAGATATACCCAAAAAAAATAATAATTGAATTGAACTTAGATGGGCACCCAATTATTTGCAATTGTCATAGTGCTCCATTTTTCACACATGTGGTTATTTATTTTTAATAAGAAATTATAAAAAAACCCTTTTAGGTCTTAAGTTTGTCTAACAAAATCCATCATTAATCTATAATAAAACCATTCTTAACCCTCTGCCCCAACAATTAATGTTTATAACGTCTTCCCACCACCCTTAAATACTTTCTTTCCTCTTAACTCTCCATTAACCCCTTTTGACTCGTTTAATAAAGCAAAAGAATAAATTAGATGGGTTTGAGTCAGGTTAAGAGTCAATTCAACCTTAAATGGGTCAGGTTAAGAGTCAATTCAACCTTAAATATGGAACATAGTTAGGATCTCAAGTGACTTAAAAATCCAAATGTGCCAACCCAGCCCATGCATTATTTGCATGGATTTACTTGATACTTTTCCAAGTATGTCAAGCAAAACCTACTTTTCTTCAATATCTTTTGGTAAGTAGTTGAGGATTAATTCCCATTGTAGATCTGATAGAGTTGTCAATGGGTCTTGTCTGGTTTAGTCACGCAAACCACTACTAATTACTTCTATAAGATAAACCCAGAACTGAACCAATTATTAATCGGGATAATAGGGTTTGATTCGATTAGACCTGATTATACTTGACATCTATAATTATTTTATGATAATGGCAATTTTATTTTTTAATAGATAATGATAATAACAACTAAGAACTTTATTTTGAATAATATAACATTAATAAAAAAGACAACAAAATCGTAAGTTGTTTATATGTTGATATATTGAAACAAATGTTTTTAACCAAAATTATCTTATATATTGTTTATAAAATTTACCCTTTAAGACAAAATATAACAAAAATCACAACAAAAACCAAGAGATCTTGATCCATACGTTATTAACTATATAATCGTTTCAACTCTTAATCAATTTGGAATAGAAATAATTGGCCTTGACCCAATTATTAATTGGGAGACAAACCACAAAACCAGAACTTACATAATTGGTTCGGTCCATTTGGTTCTATCTGGTAGGGGTGAACATGAGTTGATTTGGTTCGGTTCCATGACAGAACCTAATGCCTACCCTATATAAGTTGGTTCTAGATTTTTGCATGGAACCGGAACCAACCCTGTGAAGGTCAGTTCCAGAATCGGTTCTAGCCTTGGCGGTTTTGGGGTCAGTTCCATGGGAACCTGTTCTCTCTTTACTGTCCCCCTTCAGGAAAAAAAAAATGAAACATGTTCTTTAAAAATTTGGTTCTATTTGGTAGGGGTGAGAATGGGTTGATTTGGTTTGGTTCCATGATAGAACCTAACTACCCTATAGGAGTTGGGTCTAAATTAAATTTTTGAAACCGGAACCAAACCTGTGAAGGTTAGTTCCAGGGTCAGCTCTAGCCTTGGTGGTTTTGGGGTGGGTTCCAGTGTTTACATGTGGGACATGTTCTTTCTTTACTGTCCCCCTTCAAAAAAAAAAAATGAAACATGTTCTTTAAAAAATTGAATTTTTCAAGAAATATAATATATAGTTTAAAACTTAAATTATTTTTATTGATCAAATTGAATAATTTAATATGTAGATTATCATAATATATTAATATATAGTTCAAAATTTATCATTATAATTTAAATTTTGTAAATATTACCTTTTACATTACTTATTATACACATTCAAATATTAAAATGAAAATAAATTATCAAATCACTTAAGTAATTCAATGGTCAAATTGAGACCATGGCCTGCTTGGGTCCAAATTTTTACATCCTCAAAAAGTATGTTGGGGTTTATTTCAAGAAAAATTTGGTTCCAATGTTGGGTGGGGATCAATTCCAAGAATTTGGAATCAGACCCTGCTTTGAACAAATTGGGTTGGGTTAGTTCAAGGCCAGATTTAAATCAGTTCTATTTGGATTTGGTTCTAGGCAGAATCTACCCATTTACTCACCCCTAGTAGTAAACCTGGCCCATTGATAGGTCTAATCTCTGAGATCAAAATAAGGCATTTGACTATGAGTGAAGAAAGAAAAGGGTAAAAGATTTAAACCTCCCTTAAGTTTTCACATAAATATTTATACTTCCCCAATGCTTTCCAATAGGACTTAAAACCTCCCCTGTCCCTCTAAAATGCCGTTATATTTGACTAGAATCCATAAAAAGACACTTTTGCCCATCAATGTGTTTCAAGTTTTCAAAGTAAACCATCGAAACTACTCCATCAAAAATAAGAAAATTAACCTCTTTGATATTTCTAAAACCAAGCTCTGAGATGGGAATAAAAAACAAGAAAGATCTCACATAATAAGAATAACATGTGTATTTAAGACTGAGATTTTGTGCAACCTGGACAATTTTCTCCAATATATTAATACATCCTTAATTATTATAATAATACAAGCTTAACCAACACAAATCAAATATAATAATACATCCTTAATTATTATGAGTTGGAACGGTTTAGTTGGGAGCAGATCCGATCTCTTCAAATATATACAAACACAAATCAAATATGAACTAATAACGACCAACATTTTTCAAAAGTCCTCTCCCTAATGGTGTTATCAATTCAAATTTGGAGGGTTGAGTTCAAGTTTCATTGTCCCTGAAAGATGGTCCCTTTATCTTTCCACCACTGACTGCCTCAAACCCAACTGTGATGTTACTCAACGCAGCACTGACTCAGGGCATTGGGAAGTTTTGTTTTTCAGGTTTTTCTATTTGTTCTTTTTTTCTTAAAAGTGAATTTTTGAATATATATATATATATATATATAAGACACATATGACGTGGAGCCAACCTGAATATTGAAGATAGTTAAGGGAGGGGTATTATTTGTCTAGTGACATCATTTCACATGCGAGGTTTAAGTCATTTGAGAAATTACAAGGGAAGTATAAGTAATTAGGAGAAACATTAGGGGAGCTTTAAGTCTTTTACACCCGGAAGAAAAATAAGAAAACAAAAGTGGCTCATGCTCTAATTAATACATACACTGAATTGATGCAACCGCCCCATACAAGTGGAAGACGAGAGAATCTCATCTGTTCATTGAGATACTGAATAGGCCAGCGCCTTTGATTACTACGCTTACCGGTATTTCAACAACGTTCCCAACCCAACTACAACAATAAATAAGGTCCCAACTGCACAAAATAGATGATGTCTCCTGAACAGTCGCCTAGCCAGCCATACTCACTCCTTCACCCCCTCAAAATCACCCTTGACTTAGAGGCCTCTGCTTCACCCGATCTCCTCTTGAAATCAACAATTTAACTAAACGGCAACCACGCAGCTCGTACCTTACTACGCCTCTTCTAGTTGGTAACACTTAAAGCTCCTTTCTCTCTGATGTCGGTCCTCTCAGTCTCCACGTTCTATATATATATATAAATCCATGCAACCCATTTCATGCAGAAACTCACATACCAACAATATTTGTGTCAATCTAAAACCCTTTTTTTTTTTACATGATGAAGTGGGTTCCCATTTTCTGTTATCAGTGAATCTTAACATCCATCACTGAAGCTATAGAAATCAGATCATCAGTTTTATAAGCTTGATACCATCACTCAGTCATGGCCCAAGAAATAATGTTCCAACTCATCTCACCTCTCTACTTTGCTCATCCTCTCCTTGCGTTTGTGTCTGCTCATCTTCCAAGCGTGCTTCTTTGTTCATTACTTGTAATCTTCATAGCTGCCATGCACCATAAGAATCGACGCCCAAGGGTCTTTATGGTCGATTTTGCCTGCTACAAGCCAGATGATGCTTTGAAGTGTCCTCATTCTATCTTCCTCGAGCGATCGGCTCTTCTGGGTGTGTTCTCAGAACAGAGCATGAAGTTCCAGAAGACAATCTTGGACAAATCAGCCATTGGGGAGAAGACATACTTCCCTCCGGCCTTGTGGATGCTACCGCCGAATCCGTGCATGGCCGAAGGAAGGAAAGAGATGGAGACTGTGATGTTTGGGGCCATCGACGAGGTGTTGAAGAAGACCGGAGTGAAGCCTTCAGATATAGGGATAGTCATTGCAAATTGTAGCGTCTTTAGCCCAACTCCATCTCTAGTCGGCATGATCGTAAATCATTACAAGCTCAGGAATAACATCTTAAGCTACAGCCTTGGGGGCATGGGTTGCAGTGCAGGAGTAATATCTCTAGACCTTGCCAAGAAACTTCTCCAGGTTGGTTTCTGTTCATTTATCTACCAAGTTAACATATCTATTCTGCTTTCATTGATCATTTGGTTTTAAAACTCTTGAGCATTTATTAAGCTGACGACCAGGCCACAGTGATGACAAACAGAAGACACAAAAACCATAATTTTTTTTCCTCAACTTCAAAATTTACGAAAGGTTTTTACACCACATGAACAACCCTCCAAAAATTTTCATTACTTCTTTGTTAGACGAGCTCATTTCTGCTGCGGTCATGGACTCATGGTCGCGGCATTTTCTTCCCATCCCCAAGCAAAATATGGTCACTATAACAGATTGTTTAAATCCAAGATGATATGTTCATTTAACTTTTTTTTTTTTTTGTGTGTGAAAGTAAAAGAAAAAGAATTAGTAACAAGATGTACAGAAAAAGCAAGGTAACAACTGTCAAGTTGGTAAGGTCTCTAATTGGTTGTAATGGAAAGTTGAGATCTAGTCATCCATCTTCACTTGCACGAGGCTTGGGGCCTTGGGGCAGTGTTTTCAACTTATAATTGACCCAACTGGTTAAACCCACTACTGGATCAAGGTCGACCAATTCGGGCAGTTGAGCCATTGACCTGTTTGACTCATTCACTATTTTGCATGTTGCACACTCAATGTATGTAAATTTCTGAAGTCCATAACTTTGTGTTTACAGTCTGATTGGGATGATTTTTGTTTTGATTTTGGGTAATTTTTTGAGAGATATGTGTCCCAAAGGCCGTGGGCACCTTGTCCTGCTGTTTTTACAAAAAAAAAACCCTTATTCTGGCTTCAAATCATAAATTTTAGCATTTTTTATAAATAAAAAAATTAAAAACTAAATTAAATATAAAATAATATTTATATATAAATATTACATCTAAAAAATAACTATACATTTTTCATTAATAAAATATATGTTTCTACATACCAACACATATATTAACCCATTCAACCTATATAATCAAACCATGACATATGACTCGGAGACAAAAAAATGGTTCGACTTCCGAGTCTATTTTCAAAATATTGCTTGGGGTTGTTGGTTTTGGAGTTGGGCTACACCCGTTGTATATAGCCCCATGAAAATAGAAAAAAAAAAAAAAAACGAAAAGAAAATGTATGGAAAAAGCATATTACAAATATATGGTCAACCACACAAAAAGTCCAACCAACCACGCCATCAGAAGCTTTGCGCAATAAGAGCCAACAACCCATTTAAGCAGCACTCGGGATTTACTATTCACTTTTTCTACCCACCGCCCACCGTGAATTAGAGCCACACATCTTTATTATGAATTAAGATGGGTGTCACACACTACGGCCGCACCTTATACAGGTTAGTGTGGATCTCCTACCCACCTACTCAGGAGAACCCTACTCAGTACCCACACTTATTGGAGACCCAATCAGCCCCCTACAAAACTGCCCCCCACAATGTCCCATACCACATCCCTGTCATGTATTGAAAATATATTTTGATGATAATATTCATAATGTGCTGTGAGACGTTGTGGGAGACAGTCTTGTGGGGGATTGATTTGAATTCCACTTATGCACAGGAGACCACAGCCACACCTCGGAAATATCTCAAATCCCCGAATTAACTTCAGCTGTTGGCCGAGAGCATTTTTATGCTGGACACGTTATAAACATGGTTAAAAAAAGAAATAGGGGCTATTATTATCTTACCCCATCTATGGTAAAATGTTTTCAACAGCATAGGCTGTTGGCCTCAACAGTGAAAGTTTTTCCTAAATCCCCTGCACTTTTATCCTAAAACTTAGGGGTGCAAATAGATCGATCGGATCGATTTGATTTATATATTATAAATATATTCACTTATGAAAAGACATGTATATATTAATGTATATGATGAAAATAGTTGAAATTCTTTATATTAATTGTAACTTTTTTCATTGATCAAATTCCCCCTCTTATTTACTGGAAAACAAACAAGGCCTATATATCTAGTCTCATGCCCATGGGTTTTTCAACACCTGTAATGAGATACAAGACTGAACGGAAGTGCATGAAAGGGTAAAGGAAAAATGTAGGAAATCCGAATTCCGAAGTCATTTGTCTATAAGAAAGGAAGGGCAATTTATCCTTTCAATAAATAGATGGGCATCAAGAGTGAAATCATGTAGAATGGGTCTATAGGATTATCAAGAGCGAGTGATCGAGCACCCCGGCGTTCTGTACACACGGGGTTCACACCTTAATGCGCACGAAACACTGGCAGCTTTATTTTGGTAGATCCTGTAGCCCGCTGCACACAACTCTGAGGCTACCCCTCTGCTGTATTGTTCCATGAAACAAAAATAAATAACCTTTTGGATAAAATATAAAAATCTCCCTGGAAGAACTTTCGATGATCATGAAAACTTCTCCTAAGGTTTCACCTTCGCAAAATCATCCCTTATGATAATGAAAAAACCTATAGTTATCTCCCTTTTCTTATTGTTATTCATGGAAAATGTTGGCCTAATGAATTAGTTCTTCAAAAGTATCCATTTTACCGTTAAAAATTGAATAAAATACCTTCAAAAGAATTTCACGTTTAATTAAAATTAAAAACATTACGTGTAGTAAAGTTTATAAGGGAAAATCTGATATTTTGAATTATATTGAAAAATGTCCTACTAAGTTGCAAAGGAGAAACCTCAGGAGAGGTTTTCTATGATTATTACACATTTCAACAGAGATTTTCTTTTTTATTTTACCCTAAACTTTATAAATCTACAGTATGTTCGTATGAAACACTTGTGCATTCATTTTGGTTAGATAACTTAGGTCCCATAGTCCGTTGTACATGACTTTATTTGTAGCCCATAAAGATTAAAACAAATAATCCTATGAATTACACATAAAGTCATGTACGGCAGACTACGGGACCAATTAAGAGTATTTAATTGGTGCACGAAGTAATGATGGACTGCAAATAAAGTCGTATACAGCTCGGACCAGATTGAATTTATTGAGGGGGGATGGTTTCCTGTCCACCAGCTAGAATTATTTAGACCGTTAAAAAAAAAGGGATTTTTGGACTGTAATCATCCTCAGATTTTTTTTTTTTCAGCCCCCTCCTAGTCTACTAATAATCCCCTATAAACCACTATAAATCATATCCTTCTCGCCACATGCAGGATTCAGTCCACCCCTATAGTTCTACCTAGAAGTGGACTGAATCATAAAAACCCCTTAAAAAATCACATTTATTGTCGCCACACTCTTGCTAAGATAATGTATGCTTTTGGTTATGTGAGAGTTTATAAATGGGATGCTTATTAGATAAATGTAGAGGTGTCTATGAAAAATAAAAAACCCGAACCAAACTGAGAAAACTGAACCGCAAAATGCAGTTAATTGAACATATCAGTTTGGTTTTGGTTTTGAAATTTTTGAAAAACCGAAGGGTCGGTTCAGTTTTTGGTTAACCTACAAAAAAACCAGCAGTTAACGGAACCGACCGGTATATATATTTATATGTATATTTTATATATATTTTTAATATATGTCACATATTTTCTATATATTATATATAAATATATATTCATTAAATATATAAATATATACTTATATTATATTTATAATAATCTATTTATAAATATATTATATATTATATATTTGTAAAATATTTATAATATATATCATTTATTATTTATAATATAATATTATACATATTTATATAATATATATTATAAATATAAAAAACCGAAGAACCGAACTGGTCAAAAACAACATCGGTGGTACCGGTTCGGTTTCAGTTTGGAGAAATGGAGAAACCAGTACCACCAGTTCGGTTTGCAAAATATGCCCATGGTTCAGTTAACCAAATCGTTGACACCCCTAAATAAATGTTTACTTGAAAAACACTATTTTAAATGTTTATTGTTTTTGTTATTTGGTTTGGCATTTTATGGACGTTTCAAATAACACCCCATAAAGTTTTTTCTCACCTCAGCTTAAAGTGTACAACATAAGCATTTTGTTTCAATAAATGTCATCAGGTATTGAGGGAAACAAGAATTTGAAGTTTCCCCCAATACATCAAGCGTATAAATCAAAACATTTCTATTCTCCAATGTTTATTTGATAAACATTGAAACCAAATAGCGGTTTCATGCACAATAAATGCCAACACCAATGTGATGCTGATGTGGCAGTGTTTTTTCCAACAAACATCCACGGATCAAACATAACCAATGTCATAGTCTTGCACTGAAACAATGAAATTGAGGCTTTTGATGTTTTGTTAAGACTCCGCCTTGAATTAGATGAAGTGATGTATTGTTAAAACCACTACAATAAATCAAACGCCTTGATTCTCCATTTTAGCCATGCTCAATAACACTATTATAGCAAATGTGAGTTACAAAAAATAGCTAGAATTATTTCACATTACAGCCTAGGGACCATTTTTTGCATTCCTTATTTGGATGGAGCAATTTAATACTCCAATGACCTGTTCACATAAGTGTTTTAAAAATCAACCCGGAGGTTGAACCAGTTGGGTTGAGTCATTATTAATGCATAATATTCACAAATATACATATATATATATATATATTCAGAATGTATAATTGTATTCAGCATATTATATATATTTTCATTTTCAGTTTAATTTTTTGTAATAAAAATTAAAATTTGAGATTAAAAAGTGTTTTATAGCAAAAAAATAATGGGTCAAGGCACATTCAACCCCTTGTAAAGCACAGATCACAAAAAATTATCAAAATCATAAAGAATATCACCACCTAACTCAGTTATGGACTTCAAAAGTTTTAGTATAAATTGTAACTTGTAACCTATAAATTGCTGATCAGGTCAAATGTGTCAATAGTTTAACCGTCTAAATCCACGTGTTCTGATCAAGTGAATGGCTTTTGAGCATTTTCTGGCTTTGAGGTTAATTATAACCAGGTTGTGAGTTGAACGGTCCAACCTACCGGGTCAACAGTAGGTTCAAAAATGCACAACGGGATGGGCTAGCTACCTATGACAAGTGAACATACATGGAGTGTGCGGATGGGGCCCACAGTAAGCACCGGCGTGTTCATTCCTGATAGATAGCCCAGCCCAGCCCAGTGTACATGATTGTCTGCACCTAATCTGGGCTGCAAGTTTGCTCAGCAACTATTTCTGGGTTTTAAAACTACTAGTCTACTAATACGGGTTATCCCTAGAAAAAACGACTGATTCAGTGATTCTCCCCTATGACAAACAGGTGCACCCCAACACCTACGCCCTAGTGGTGAGCACAGAGAACATTACTCTGAATTGGTACCTGGGCAACAACCGCTCCAAGCTCGTCTCCAACTGCCTCTTCCGGATGGGCGCAGGCGCCGTCCTCCTCTCCAACAAGATGTCCGATCGCCACCGCGCCAAGTACGAGCTCCTCCACACCCTTCGCACACACTACGGCGCCGAGGAGCGTGGCTACAGGTCCGCATACCAGGAAGAAGACGATGCTGGAATCGTCGGTGTGACCCTCTCCAGGGACCTTTCTACAACCGCCGGAGATGCTTTACGGACCAACATCTCTAACCTAGGTCCTCTGGTCCTCCCTCCTTCGGAGCAACTTTTCTTCCTCGCCAACTTGATAGCGAGGAAGGTTTTCAAGATGAAGATAAAGTCTTACATGCCGGATTTCAAGAGGGCTTTCGAGCATTTCTGCATCCATGCAGGAGGAAGAGGTGTTCTAGACAGTGTAGAGAAGAATCTGCATCTGACGGATTGGCAGATGGAGCCTTCAAGGATGACCCTGTACAGGTTCGGCAACACCTCCAGCAGTTCCCTCTGGTATGAGCTTGCCTATTCTGAGGCGAAGGGGAGAGTCAGGAAGGGGCATCGCGTGTGGCAGATTGCACTGGGTTCGGGCTTCAAGTGCAATAGCGCAGTTTGGCGCGCGCTCAGGACGGTGGATCCCAACAAGGAGAAGAATGCTTGGTCCGATGAGATCGACCAGTTTCCAGTGGTCGTGCCTAAGTTGGTCTCCAGTCATTCCTGAACTACGTATCTCTCTCTATTCCTTCTGCTGCAGTCAATGAACGTTAGGCGCTTGTGTATGTCGAGTTCTTATTTAATTTGTGTTTTCTTTTTGTTTTGTTTTTTGGCCCTTTTACATAAACAGCCTGAAAATCATTGGCTCCGTTCGCTTTTTGACGAGTTTTTAATGGGAAATACCTATTTGGATAAGTGAATTTATCCATGTTCTTTTATTATGATCATTTTAGCCATAAAAATCTATTATTAAAATGGTCATTTTTATCTCATTCAAATATTGTTAACTTCCTCTAGTAGAAAAGATATTTATCAATCTAGGAGATGAGTATCACTTAATGGATAAGTGATACCTAGGAAAATAAATTTTCCTTAATTACTACGTAAATATTAAAAAAAAAACATAAAATTTTTTATCAATGAAAATCAAAATCCCATTAATCAACTTTACTCCTTTCAAAATCCTTAAAAAAACGCCCCCCAAGTTTTATTGAGATATGTTGTTGCCCTTTTATCTAAACAATATTAATTAGTAACCGGCTACTGTTCATGGAGGCCGCTTTAATTTCGTCCTTGTTATAACGAATTAATTAATGAAACCAACAATATATACCAGAAATAATTGGCAATTGCACTTGTAATTAATGATATGTATCTACATTTGAAGATTATTAGAGTGGAGAGAGAAGACAAATTATGATATGTAAATTTCAAACTTACGGAAGATGTTGGCCCAATAAATGCATTCAGTAAGGACAGTATGAAATTGAGTGGAAAGAATCTTTAGGCCCACTAAAAGAGCGTCCATTAAGATAAAAGTTTTTAGTGGGATATAATATAGGGGTCTCTAAGTAGACCTACTTATTCATGGGCCGGGCAGGGCCAGGCTCAGGTCGGACTTTTAGTGTTCATTAACAGAAAAATAATAGGCTTAAGCTCGAGCCCGAAGCCCGACCTAATAAAAGAAAATCAAAATTTTCCCTATTCAAATAGACATTATTTATTTTAATTCATATGTTTTTTTCCCCTATTTAAATGAACAATGGGCCTACAAGTGAATCAACAACCTTCTCAAATCAAAAAATTTATTCAAATGGACATCACATAGGATTTTTACTTAGGTTTAACTATAGGTTGGACCGGGTTTACTTAGGTTTAACTATAGGCCAGGCCGGACCAGGCTATTTTGGCAAAGCCCGAGCCCGACTCGAATTTTATACGGGCCGGGCTTTTTAGCCCGAGGTTAAGCCCGCAGGCCAAAAAGCCTGTTCAAACCCGTCCGGGGGTCGGGCTGGGCTGAACCGGCCCGTCAAGCCACCCGGCCCATGAACAGGTCTATCTCTAACGTATTGGCCCAAGAAATTAAAGCCCAATATGAATTTAAGAAAAAAGGGGAAAAATGGTTGAGCTCAAGCCCAAGATGGTGTAGGGGTGGGGTTTGTAAATGGGCATTAGTCCCATGCCACACGGCTATCCTTAAGCATCCCACTAAATTAAATGTAAGGATTGAATATTGATGTAAGCCCACTATATGTCAATTAGAGAGATTTTCCCTCTGATCACGTTAAATTAGAGTGATTCTTTCAAATCAAGAGGTTCTCTCAAAAAAAGAAAAACATCAAAAAGAAAATCAGCTTAGTGGGGGCCATTGAAATGGCTATAATTACACGCAAATTAATTAAGGAAAATCATGGCTGAATAAATTACCTTTGATGTGTGAAATCCAACTAAAAAAAGGCAAAAACTGAAGACGCCCAATTATCTCACCTTGGCATAATAGGAAGAAAATAACAAAATATTGTAAAGTTGGTAATGAGAAAGATTCTCTCAAATCATGTCAAATTTGAGGGTTCACTCAAATCAATTTGAGGGATTTACTCAAATGGGACCCAATTGAATGGCAATCACACATTAAGTGATGGGTCCATAAAAAGGAAACATGGTAGGCAAATGGATATAAGGACTAGCCTAATCGGATTAGTGAAAGTCCTTATATGTGTGGGATCAACCCATTGCCAAGTGGCCTCTTTAGCAAGGCCCACCAATCAATGTTGATCGGATTAACCCAAATTTGGTGGAGTGGATCATGTTAATAGAATTGGACAGGGCATCCAAGTGAATCTTTGGGTCCCCCTCTAAATTAAATGCAAATGAAAGGAAGTCACCGTTGTCAAGGATTGGCTTTCCTTTCATATACTATTTTAAATGCATTTGAATGGAGTTGGGTGGATTCTTCAAATGAACCCAACTCATTATAAAAGGGGATGGGATGAGAGGGATGGAACCGTTGGAAGAGGAGAGCAAGTTCTTTTACAAAAAAGAGAAGATAAAAAAATAAGAGAAGGAAAGAAGAAGACAAAAGAATTTGAAAGAAGTCTTGCTGTTAAAGTTTCAAGTTAAATATTATTAGCCATGTGCATGTCAAGAGGCATGTTCAACTGAAATCATTCTCTTCATCTTCGGTTCTCTCTTCAGCTTCCCCCTTTGGCTCTTTAATTCTATTCCATTGGTTCCGTTTCTTTTGACAAGAAAAAGGAAGGGACGACTGCATCCAAATGAAGGAAGGAAGAACCGTAACTTCATCTCCTCAACCATTGGGGATTCAAAGCTACTACAACTCCGTGCTACATCAGTTGGGGGATTTCGATCTTTAAATTCTCGTAGACAAAAGTCGTCTGCCAATTTACTACAAAAATCAAAATCTTTTGTCAAATTTTTGCAGCCAAGGAAATTTCCATCAAGTTGCCACATCCAAAAGAAAAAAAAATATTTTGCCAGTTGCTGCTTGCTTCTCATAACCACGAGTTATTGTAGTTGATGATGCGCGACCTGACTACTCCCTACTGGAGGATGATCTGGCTTCCATTCGAGTAGCGAGCTAGCTGAATCTTCAAGACAGCGGATCAGAGAACCTGGGGTGGCTAACCCGACGAAGTCGCTCCGATGCTTAAGTTAGTGTACTGTGGTGCGAGCAGAAAACTTTGAGAGTTTGAGAGCTAGAGAGCTAGAAAGTGGAAAAATCATGCGTACCTTCTGTCATTGGGGTTGGTGCCTTTATATAGTTGAGCTCTTGCACATTTTGTGGATCGGTTCCTGGGATCTTCGTCCTGAGGGGATCTGTTTCCGCTTTATTTGGGGAGTAACGTATCAATTAATAAGGTTTATCAATTCCGCCTGATCCGGGTAGGGAGAAGATTAGGCCTGCCGTTACGCGACATGATCCCGTGAGGTTCAAAGTCTACTAGAGAAACTTCTGGAGTCATTACATGGCGGTTCAGGTTGATAGCCCCGAGCTGGCACTTTAGTTCTTTAGTTCCGAACTGGATTGAATGCCGAGGTGATTCTGTGCTGAGGTGACTCTTTGCCGAGGTGACTCTATGCCGAGGTGATCGAACACCCAAGGTCAAACGTTGCGAACTAATCTTGCTAAGCTGAGCTGTCATCCCTTAGTTAGGTCATGTCCACGTGTCCCCTTTTCGCTAGGTCGCGCCAAATCACCCTTCATCAATTGCCCCCCACTCCTCGTGCTAGGGGTCCCAACCCGATGTGAGAAGTTCATGGACGATCTAGGTGGATTTGGCGCAGGGTCTAACAATCTGAAGAGCGAACTGCTGGTCGGGCCTGTTCAACCGTCTGACTCAACTACGAAATGACCCAGATCGCGTCCCGGGTATGCGCGGACGTCACGCTATTTATAGACTCCGTAGACGTCAAAGAGTGTGCTCAACCAATTTCATCCTCGGGTGTCGTTTAACCGGTTTTCATGAGAGCCAATGGATTGAGCAGGTCTCAGTCATTGATCGCCATGCGGTGAGCTATAAATAGGGTCCGAGGGGCCCCTCTTCTTCACCAAAAATCTTGTGATTGAGCTCTCCCGAGATCGCGTCAGTGTCTTTCAGCTCGCCACTTCATCCCTTGTGTTCTGAGGTCGTTTTTCATCTTTTTGGTGAGTTCGTCTTTTCTTCGTTAGTTTGTTCTCCTTTCCTGTTCCAGTTTCAATATGTCTAGTGCTAGTATAGATAGGCTTCTTAGTGACTTTAGTGAGCTTGAGGGTGCCGAGGTGCAGTCCTCGGCTCCCACTGGTAAGGTCAGCTCCATGCCAGGTAGTTCCCCCCTCGCCCCTTAGGAGAAAGTCCTTTACCCGACGTCGGGCCATCTTGCCCTGAGGAGCCTGTAGCTCGGGAGGAGAGACCGACCTCTAGGGAGGGGGTCCCGTCTTCTTCTCGGGGTCGAGATCCAGATGACTTTGGGTATTCCACTATGACATCAGACAAGCTATTGTCCTTGGTAGCTCGTTATTGTCTTCCTGATAACCTAGTTTTCAGCATTCATTTGGGTCGGTACCCTTGGGTTCATGGTCACCATGAGCTCGCGGTTTTTGAAGAGCAACTTGTAGCTAGGTTACGCTTCCCGCTCCACCCATTCATTGTAGAAATAATTAAGTTCTTTGAAATCACCATTGACCAATTACACCCGAACTCCATCCGAACTATAGTAGGTACAATCTCCCTATTCCACGAGTATAACTGACCTCTGTCCTTAGACATTTTTAGCTCAATCTGTTCAATCAAAAAGAACTCAGCTTGCCTGTGCGGGGACATCCGACAGAGTTACTACAAAATACTTGTCTGGAAGAGTAGATACTTTTTTGTCCGAAACCCTGAGGGGTGGCCCTTCCCGACTCACTGGCGGGTGGCCATTAAAGACCCCAGGGTGAGGCTAGATGCGGAGACCAGGGCGGTCATTAACTCCTGGAGGGACCTAGGACTGGAGATGAGGGATTTCTTGGCCGAGGAGAAACTTGTGCGAGCTGGGCTGAGCCCTCCTGGTAGGCCTCCACCTCGGCGCTCATATTCTTCTTTATTTTGAATTTTCTTCAATTCGTGACTAACCCTTTCTTTTTTCTCTTGTAGTCGCCATGCCGGAGGTCGATGCAGAGAACCTTTTAAGGAGCTTCCAGAGAGGAAAAAAGAGGAAGGCCGCAAAGAAGTCTCGTCGGGAGGCCAGTCCTTGTGCCCTCGTCCTGCCCGAGGTCGCTGCGCTGGAGCCGATCTMAGTCGAGCTTCCGGAGGAGGAGGTCCGTCCCCAACCTCCTGTTGTGGACCTGGACGAAGACCAGGATGAAGGAGCTCCGCCTCGCGAGCCAAAGAGCACTTCCATGCCCGAGCCTCAGCTCTCGAAGGAGAGCACAATGACCCCTTGGCTCGGGCTCCTCAAAAGTAAGGACACAGTATTTCCTGCCGAAGTCGCGGAGTGGGCTGACATGCCCACAAGCCAGATCGGAGGCTGGGCAGCTAGTTATTGTATGGTGGTGAGTACTTTACCTTTATTCTTCATTTCCTTGTTTGTTTTTTAAAAGTAGTTACATCCGCTTTCTTTTTCCCAGGTGAACTCTGCCATTCACTCGCTAGTCTACCAGTCTGAGGTCTGCTTGAAGCGAGCCTAGGAAGCCGAGGAGAACGCTCAGAAACTTTATTGCGAGTTGGACTTAGCTCGAGGTGTGGTTCTTCGGGCTAAGAAAAGAGCTCAGAGTCAACAGGAGCTGATCATGGCACTGACTGAGGAGAAGGAGAATCTCCAGCGCGAGAATGAGAACCTCGATGCAATGATCAAAGAGCACACCGAGATCTTCGAGACCGCTATCCAAGAGGCGCGAGCTGAGGAGAGAGAGCACGCCATCGAAGGCTTCAAAGAGTCTTTGGAGTTCCACAATCTCCAGGTCGAGTACGGATCAAGCTCTTATCGGTCTGGCTTCAACCTATGCAAATGGCTGATGCGACAGAAGTTTCCCGAACTGGACCTCAGAGCCGTTTCCATGTCTGACCTCACTCCTGAGATGGCAAAGGCGGGCCAACGAAGAACCCAACTCCTCCGAAGAGGAAAGCAACGATGAAGTTCCCAAGACGGGCCCGTTAGGTCGAGAGGACACGGAGGAGGATCGGATGGAGACTGACCTGCTCGACAGTTCGAATGCATGATTCTTGCCTCTTTTCTTGGACCTTTATGATGTACACCCCAACCCTCCGAGCTCGGTTCATAGTGATAGTTTCTTCTTTCTCTTTTGTACTCAAAGCTTCACATTAATGAAATACAAGTATTTTGGCAATCTTTGTGTAAAAAATTTTCTAAGTGTAAATAACTCCCGAACTGGCGATCTAAACCAAAAATAGGAGTAGATTTTTTCTAAGTGTTGGTTACCCTGAACTATCGAGCTAACGAGCTAGACTACAGATAGGGATAACTTCGCATCATTGTACATCGAGGTGGGTGGACACTGTAAGGTATATACTCGACCTGTCCGCACACGGGCTACTCACTTAGGTGTCGGATATCCCATAGTGCCAAGCCATTGGGCCTGACATCAAATGGGATCAACCTGTTGTTATATGCCGAGGTGGGCTAGACAAAGTAGGGTTTGTACCCGAACTATCTATGCCTCGGGCATGAGAACTGGTTTGCCTATGCCAAAGAAGCAACTAGGACTTATCTACCTATGTCGAAGAGGCGACTGGGACTTATCTGCCCATGCCGAAGAGGCAACTAGGACTAATCTGCCTATGCCGAGGAGACGACTAGGACTTATCGTAGTGCCGAGGTCTTATGTCAGCTCGGCATCATGGCCCTTGGGCTTCTGGGAGTGACTCGCAGTCCTCTCTCTAGTTCAGAGATCCTTCTTGACCAGTTCGGTGATCACAAGTAGTACCTTCTTAGGTTGTCGATGTTTCACGCTCGAGGTACTTGCTTCCCTTCCAAAGTCTCAAGCGCGTACGTACCTTCCCCAAATACCCGTCTTACTCGATACGAACCTTCCCAATTCGGTCCGAGCTTACCAACGCCGGGCTCAGATACCATAACCTTCCGAAGAACTAGGTCGCCAACGCGGAAGTGTCACTTTCTGACTCGGGCGTTATAGTATCGAGCTACTCTTTGTTGGTAGGCTGCAGTTCGGATGTACGCCAGGTCTCGTACCACTTCTACCAGGTCTAGGTTGGTACGTAGCTCGCCATCATTCATCTCCTCGTCATAAGCCTCCAAGCGTAGTGTAGGCACCTCGATTTTGTGCCGTAAGTGAGGATGAAAGGAGTCTCACTTGTGGCAATCTTAATGATAGTCCAGTAAGCCCAAAGGACACTAGGCAGTTCGTCTACCCACAACCCCTTGGCTCGAGCTAAGCAAGTTTTCAGTCCGCGAAGTATGGCTCTATTAGTGACTTTCGCTTGCCCGTTCTCCTGGCGGTGTGCCACCGAGGTGAAATTTTGCTGAATTCCCATTTCAACACACCAATTCTGAAACTTAATATCCTCGAACTGCTTCCCATTATCGGAGATGAGTAACCGAGGAAGCCCAAAGCGACATACAATGTTCTTCCAAAAAAGTTTTGTATGTTGTGGGCTGTGATTATTGCCAAAGGTTCAGCTTCCACCCACTTCGTAAAGTAGTCCACTACTACGACCAAAAACTTCCTTTGTCCTGTCGCTGGCGGGAATGGTCCAATTATGTCAATTCTCCATTGCGCAAAGGGCCATGGGCTAGTGAGGTATTTTAGATTGGCAGCAAGTCGATAGTGGATATTGGCGTGCCTCTGACACCTATCGCACTTTTTGACAAGCTCGAGTGCATCTGCCTTCATCGTGAGCCTTGCCGCAATGCCTTCTGTGCGAGAGCCTTGCCTCCCAAGTGTCCGCCGCACAAGCCATCATGGGTGTCGCGGAGTACGTACTTGGCCTATGAGGATTGCAAACAGCGTAAGTAGGGGAGCGTAAAGGACCTTTTGTACAACTGTCTGTCTATAAGAACGTACTTACCTGACTGGCGCTCTACCCTCCGGGCCGCGTTGGTTTTGCAGGGAGGATCCCGTGAAGCAGGTAACTTACAAGTGGGTCGATGCATCTCGGTTCTACCTGGGCCACAGGAGTGACCTCTTCTGCCCCCCCGAGAATGCTAAGCCGAGGTAAGTCCTCAATATACACGGTCAACATAGTGTTATTTCTTGTGCTGACTAATCGAGACAAGGCATCTGCCTCAGCGTTCTCGAACCATGGAACTTGTCTGATGAAGTAGGAAACGTAGCCGCGCAGGATCTTTCTAACTTTGGCCAAGTAAGCAGCCATAGTGGGGTCGCAGGCTACATACTCACTAGTGACTTAGTTGACCACGAGCTGTGAGTCATTGCATATGACGAGGTGTTTTGCCTTCATTTCCCTCGCTAGGGTTAGCCCGACGACCAATGCTTTATATTCTGCTTCGTTGTTTGATGTCGCGAACTCGAACCAGAGTGCGTATTCCAGCTTCACCTCACTTGGGCTGTACAGAATCATCCTTGTACTGCTTCCTTGCTGGTTGGATGAGCCTTTAACGTGGAGAATCCAGGTCTCCTAGTCCTAGGTAGGACCAGCTTTGACCAGGACCAGCTCGGGAGTAGCGGTACTGAATGTGCATTCCGCCACAAAATCGGCCAAGGCTTGGGCTTTGATTACCGTCTGAGGTTCATTCCGGATGTCGTACTCACTTAGTTCGATAGCCCACTTCATCAATATGCCAGACACCTCGGGCTTGAGTAGAACCTGTCTTAGAGGTTTGTTGGCGAGGACGACGATAGTGTGGGCTTGGAAGTATGGGCGAAGCTTGTGAGCTGCTATGATTAGCGCATACACTAGTTTCTCAATCTCCAGGTAATTGGTTTCTGCGTCCTGCATAACTTTACTAACATAGTAGATGGGTCATTAGACCCAACCTACTTCTTTGATTAGTACCGAGCTAACCACCTCGTCACTCGCGGAGAGGTACAACTTTAAAACATCCCCTTCCTCGGGTTGGGTCAGAATTGGGATGGTACCTAGGTATCTTTTCAGCTCGTCGAAAGCGAGCTGGCATTCTGCAGTCCATTTGAAGTCCTTACTCTTTTTTATGGCTTTAAAAAAGGGTAGGCAGCGATCTGCCGACTTGGACATAAAGCGGCTCAAGGCGGCTATTCGGCCAATCAGCCTCTGAACCTCTTTTATTTTGCGAGGTGGTCTCATATCTAAGATGGCCTTTATTTTTTCCGAGTTGCCTTCAATGCCACATCGGTTGACTATATAGCCCAGAAATTTACCCGAGGTGACCCCGAAGACACACTTGTTGGGATTTAATTTCATATTATATTTTCGTAAATTTTGAAAAACACTTTGTAAATCATCCAACAAAAAATTTGAAAACTAGGTCTTCACGACCATGTCATCAACATAACATTCAATTTTATTGCCGATTAACGGCTCAAAAATTTTATTTACAAGGCGCTAAAAGGTTGCCCCGGCATTTTTTAGTTCGAAGGGCATGACCTTATAACAATACAACCCGAGCTCAGTTATAAAGGCAGTTTTTTCTTCATTGGTGGGGTCCATCCTAATCTGGTTGTAACCGAAATAGGTGTTCAGGAAGCTCAACAACTCATGCCCTGAGGTCGCGTCCACTAGGCAGTCGATCTTGGGCAGCGGGAAGCAGTCTTTCAGGTAGGCTCTATTCAGGTCGGTGTAATCGATGCACATGCGCCACTTGCCATTCGCCTTTTTTACCAGAACTGAGTTAGCTACCCAGCTCAGGTAATGGACTTCCCGGATGAAGTCTGCCGCTAGGAGCTTCCCGACCTCCTCATCGACTACCCTCCATCATTCCGGGGCGAGGTTGCGCTTCTTCTATTCCTGGCATCTCTATCGTAGACCAAGCAAATAAATCTAAAGCTTTTTAGTAAGAAACTTACTAGTTGGGAGGGAAGTGGCTCSTCGATCGAAGCACCGATCTGGAGAGTCTTGGCTAGGTCATCGGTTGAGACCGAGATGTGGACCGTCTCCTCTGTTGGGCCTTGCTGGTGATGAAGTGCGAGGTAAACAAATCTACGAACTGCGACCAGCTCTTGATCGATTCCGGCATGAGGTTCTGATACCAGGTCCAAATTACCCCTTTAAAGGTAGTGGAGAAGGCCACACACATACAAGACTCGTCAGCCCCAGCTAGGTGCATTTGTGACAGGAAAGAGTCCACATGGTCATTAGGATCAAAGGACCCGTCATACTTGTCTAAGGGAGGCATCTTGAAGTCCTTAAGCATCGGGGTCGCTAAGAGCTCGGGAGACAAGGGAGACGACCTGGAAAGTTGTGTAGTCTTGAGTTCGCACCCCGAACCTTGAACTGGTTACCTGCAAGAGAACCGTCGTTTTCTTGCTTTGAATGCCGAGGAAGATTGGCCCTTGTGAGGTAGGTGGAGTAATCTAACCATCTCTTCTCCCACGGGGTGAGACCTGACTCCTGGGGGCAATCGAAACTTAGGGGGTCTCTTCACCTCGGTGGGGAGATTGGATGACATCCTAGTTGACGCGAGGTCGGTTCTGATTCTATTGGGCTCTTGGGTGCCAAGGTGGAACCGGCTGTTGGTTCTGCGGTAGTGAAGGAAACTGTTGTTGCTACTGTTGGTAGAAGAGATACTGCTGGTACTGATGGAATTGTTGAACCTACTACATCTGGATCTGGGTAGCCCAGACGCACTGTACCAGATCGTTGAACTAGGACGGCCCAACACCGGGGGGAACCACAGAAGGCTCAGAAAAGGTTGTGCCAACCACTGAGAAAAGCGGGGCGTTCACCTGTGTGGTGCTCAGTGGCACGGTCAGCGTTGGAACCCCTGTCGCAGTAAGCGGGATGGTGAACTGGCCGATGCACACCGAAGGGAGTTGGGGCTGTCCCCCGAAGATGTTCATCTCGCTGCTTTGTCCGGCGTGACTGGAAGATGCCATTGACGTAAGAGTAAGGTTGATGACTGTAAAAAAGGAGATGATTTTTCGGTCATTTCCACAGACGACGCCAATTGATGATGCGCGATTTGACTACACCCTGTTGGAGGATGATCTGGCTTCCAGTCAAGCAGCGAGCTAGGTGAATCTACAAGATAGCGGATCAGAGAAACCGAGGTGGCTAGCCTGATGAGGATGCTCCGATGCTTAAGTTAGTGTACTATGGTGCATGCTGAAAGCTTTGAGAGTTTGAGAGCTAGAGAGCTAGAGAGTAGAAAAATCATGCGTACCTTGTGTCATTGGGGTTCGTGCCTTTATATAGTTGAGCTCTCGCGGGTTTCACGGATCGGTTCCCGGGATCATCGTCCTGAGGGGATCCGTTTCCGCTTTAATTGGGGAGTAACGTATCAATTAATAAGGTTTATCAATTCCACCCGATCCGAGCGAGGAGAAGATTAGGCCTGCCGTTACATGACGTGATCCCATGAGGTTTGGAGTTTATTGGAGAAACTTCCAGAGTCGTTACGTGGCGGTTCGGGTTGATATTCCCGAGCTGACACTTCGGTTCTTTAGTTTCGAACTTGATTGAATGCCAAGGTGACCCTGTACCGAGGTGATTCTGCACCGAGGTGACTCTGTGCCGAGGTGACTGAACACCCGAGCTCAAACGTTGCCAACTAGCCTTGCTAAGCTGAGCTGTCATCCCTTAGGCAGGTAGTGTCCATATGTCCCCTTCTCGCTAGGTCGCGCCAAATCACCTTTCATCAGTAGCGACTTCAGATTTTGTTCAAGATAAGAGAATCAGAGGGTGTTTTTCAATAGAAAGAAAAAAAAATGAGTTTATATCCCACTTACATTTCTCAAAAAAAATTAAATTTCTTGGAATTTATCTTCATTATTTCTTCTACTTCAAAATTAGCACGAAATTTATATCGACAAATAGATTAAGATGCCAGAGCTAATATCGGCAATATATTGTCAAGATATTCATCTTAGCCTGTGCACCACCAGCTATAGTGGTGCCAAGTTTATGGTTCTGTTTGTGTTTTATATATGTTCATAAAATATTCCAAATTGTGTCTTTTTTTTTTCTTTTGAAAAATCTGACTCAAACCCATCATATAAATTTTTATTTTATCTAACATTCACAACAATCCAAAACTTCCAATAACATCGCCACCATTTCATATCCCCCAATACCCCCCCACTCTCACCGTTTCCAACCGTTACAAAAAATTTAAAATTTTGATGTGGGGGTAAATGAAGATTCCCCTTTTCTTTAATGCAACTTTTTATAGCTTTCTTAGGCAACAAATATGGTTTGTTTGAGTCTAAATCTAATAGGTACACTATTAATGTAATCACTTAATTAATATTCTGACATTTTGTATCAAAAGATGTTTTTAACCTTTTTCAGGGTAAGTTAATTTGGGGTATTTTAAGGGATAGTGTAAAAAATCTATTGGGTACTTACTCAATATGCCCAATGTATGTGTCTGCCTACTTGAGGGTATTTCTCCAAGTGGACCAGTACGTCCTCAAGCAAGTGAAGCTGAGAAAGGTAGAGGTACAACAACAATCTCGAAAGATGGCAATTCAACTCAAGTGGTTATTCATGTAATTAATTCCATCCCATCTTTGGGTATGTAAAGTGTTCTTGGTGTGAGTATGGTTTTCAAAAATTAGATCAGATTTAGACGGTCAGACTGGAAAAACCGAGAATCGGTTAGGTGATTAGTTTCAGTTTTCCCTAAAACCGGAAATTTGTTCAAAATCATTGATTTTGGTCAGCAAATCATTGACCCGGGCGATTAATCGTTTGAATCGTTTGAACAGTTTTGACTGTTTTTAATTTTTTTAATTTTTTCAAATTTTTTATTTTTTGTCAAAATGGGCCGACTGTTCAATTCGAACGATCTAACCGTTCAACCCGATAACCGAACCCCTGACCGGTTCGGTCTCCGGGTCATTTTTAAAAACCATGGGTGTGAGTATAGAAAAAGAAAAGCTTGTTGTGAGCTGAGTTAAATTGTCCATCATCACATTAGTCATTCATGCATGGTTGGTGCTGTATTTCTGATCTTCCAAGAGAGAATATCAAATGATAACTAGCTGTTTTTGATTTTATAATGACTGTCCAAGTCGCCAAATGGCGTTCGGGAGCAAAACAAGGGTGAATATCTCACCCCGGTTCCAATTACTTCCTCCTGTGTCGAACAATGCTTCATAGTTTCTGGCTTAGGAAGATGGTATTAATGGGTCAAATTTTCGATAGTCTTCTCCAGATCCGATCCCCAAACCTATTACTTAAAACAATAACAACCGGTTCATCTTTGCTCTAATTACGCCAGTTTTTCTTCTTCTCAACGAGCTAGTCCAGTCCAGTCCAGTCCAGTCAGGCAGATATTTTAGAACCCGTCTGGTTTATTTTTTGAACCGGTCCAATACTTTATTTCAAATTTCAATTATTTATAATATTTGTTGACAATTATTAATTCTCCATATTTTTTGCTAAAATTAATTCTCCACTGAAAATTATTGAAAAAAAAAAATTCAATAATACTGAAACTGTTATTTTTAACAGGCTGAATGTCCAATTTAGTTCTAGTGGGGACCTGTGTAATGCACGGAAGCACATTTATACATAAATGTTACAAATTTAAGAAATTGCACTACAAATATGAGGAGGTTTTTAAATAACTAAAAATTATTAATTAGTGTAATTAATTACAAATTTCAGGAAATTATCGGTTATTTTAAATAACTAATAACTTTTAATTTTCTAAAATTATTTGTCTGAAATTATGAAATAACATAAATCATTTTTTTTCAGTTACAACTATATTGAAGAAATAATAATTATTATTTGTTTTACTTTGAAAATGATATTTATGAGTAACAATGAATTACACTAAATTTTGATAATTTTCAATAATAAATGATAATAAAATCAGAAAATAATAGTAAATTACAATAAAATTTAAAAAATTAGATAACAATAAATTACACTAATTTTTGATAATTTTTGTTGAACCTGTTAAAAATATCATCTTTCAATATTATTGAAAATTTTCAGTGGAAAGTTAATCTTCAGCAAAAAAAATTATGGAGAATTAAGAATCATCAAAAATTGTTGTGAATTCATATTAATATTATTTATTTTAATAATTTTAGTAAACACTAATTATTATTTGTTTTAATTTACTGAAACTAATATTTTTTAAATAACAATGAATTACACTAATTTTTGATGATTTTCAATAATTAATGATAAAAATCAGAAAATAACAGTAAATTACAATAAAATTAAATATTAAATAATTATAAATTACACTAATTTCTGATAATTTTCATTTATCCTATTAAAAATATCAATTTACAATATTATTGAAATTTTTAGTGGAGAATTAATAATTATCAAAAAATATTATAAATAATTGAAATTTGAAACAAAATATTGGACCGGTTCAAAATAGGGGAGGAATCCTCTTCCATTGTAGAGAATGTGGATAGTCTCTACCTGCTGTGCAGTGGGGAATCTCTTTGGTTGCAGAGGTTAGCGTCCAAAAGGTCGTGTTCGTCAAGTACAAGCAGTTGGGGAAGTGTAGCAAAGAGGAAAATCCTAGGGTCTCTTAGAATCCTAGCAATCCATGTTCTCCAAACTTGTATTTCCATATTCATTCATTCAAAAAATGAGATTCATATCAGTTACACGATTCCCACTTCTATCAACGATCATGATATACAACTTTCCATAAACAACAAGTATCTTCTATATATTAATAAGTGTGAGGTGGAATGGAAAGAGAAGAGGATTGATGATTGACTCGATAGTTTCGAAATGGTGGGAAAGGGGGATGAGAGAGCAGCATGGGGGTTTGGAGCAAGGAGAGGCCCTCTGACTCTCTGACCTAGTGCTATATGCCCGCCCCATGGCAATAAGAGTCAAAACCGAAAAATCATAACAATCCATCAACCACTTGGACTTTCTACTCCCGAGCGGAAACATCGAGTGATCGATCCAAGGAATAACCCAACCACGACCTTTTTGTCACTTCCACGGCATCCGACTCAGAACCAAGGTAATCATCTTAAGGCATATTGTCCTTCACCTTGTCAAAAAAGTCCCCAGACAAGAGGTTCTTGATCCTCTACATAAGACTCTCCAAGGAACTTCCCAAAACAAATTGCTTTATCCACTTGATTTGCAACAACTTGTACCGGGCGATCTTCCTCTTGCTGGTCAGACATGGGCAATCTTCCTCTAGCCATCAAAGATTGAACTTAGTATAGGCTTCACTGGTGGTTGACGGAACTTGGAAATTCTGGTTCCCGTCGCCACCACATGAAGGACGAGGGTCGGCAATCAACCGGGAGTTGGATATCCTTAATTGCGATCTACAGAAGGGTATCTGGCGTCTCTCATTACAAGTTTTATGGTTTTGGGAATGTCACCAACTCTCCCCAGCTCCATACAAGTAGATGGAAGAGCGTTAAGATTTTCCAGATCCACAAAGAGAAAACCGTCCATTGTAAGGGGAACACCGAACACTCTAATTCACCAATTGCAGAAACCATGACTATGTCTTTTCGAACAACCTACCTATGTCCAACGCGACAAACAAATGCGGTGACCATTAAGATAGTGGTTTTGAGAGTGGGATGCTCCGCATGCTTCTTCCTCTAAAGAAAAAATGATGAGCCACTTGTTCCTCAACAAGAGATGCGACCAACTATCTACCTCTTCACTACCTGGGAAACCACCTGAAACATGCAAAACTAGACATCTGTGCAAGAAAGATTCATGTTCCCAAACCCCATCCTCTGTTACAACAACCCTGATCAATCCTCTAAGCACTCTTATTGAAATGAGACCATCCTCTGTGATGCCAAAGTCCGCCATCAATCTAGGTTCCACTGTCGAAATCGTGTTTCCGAACTAGTGAACTAGATCTATTCTTTCTTCCTGAATTTTGAAGTTCTATTCACATTCCCACTCTCGAAACCACTAGATCTATTCTTCCTTCAAGAAATGCCAAAGTTTTCCTTGACCCATTTTGCTTTTTCCGATCAGTCTTTTTTCTCTACTTTGAGAATTTTTAGAAGATGAAAGAGAAGAGAGAAAAGTGGATAGATATATATGTCATATCATGGCTCATGATGTCTTTGGAGCTTACCAACATTTGAGAGAAACTCCCTTAAAGCAGATATGCCCTCCTAAAATCTGCTTTAATTGAGGCATCATTGTAAAAAAAATCTACCAACCTCCTCAGCTTTCTACTCCTACAAGGCCTCCAAACCTAAAAGCTTCATCAACCTCATCAATAGAAACATTGCTATCCCATCCATCCTCTTCCTCACTTCCTTGCTACTCCTTTTCCTTTTCTTTCTGCAACTCCAACTCAAAGCTTCTCTTGCCCGACTCTCCCCTCCAAAAAAAAAAGAACCACGTGACTTCGCTACTTGGATGTCCCAATTGACGAGAATCTCCACTGACCTTGAACTCCTCGGTTCCCCCTCTACATCAGGAGACCCTTATTGTCTAACCTAACTCCCCAAGTGACTCAATGCTGACTGGTTCTTCTTCTCTTGGACCTTTTTCTTCAACACATCGACTAAGGCCTCCAATTCCCCACTCTCCATGAGCGGAACAGAGCTCAAACTCAAATCCCCTCCCTTGGCCAAATCCATTATGTACAAAACCCTTCTTTCTACATTCCTTTTACAAATCACCTTTAGGATCACCCTCTTTGCCACCCCTTTTGCTAAGATCAAGCTCCTCAAATTCCTAATTAAGGTTACATGCATTTTGGCTTTTCTCCGGGTCATAGCCGCCTTCAAATGGTCCCGGATCAATAAGTTCAACACTAGATGCCTGCACAACCTTGTTAGAGGAGAAATCTGCCACCGTTAGATCCTGAGGAGAAACCATGCAAACCAAATTTAAACTCCCTGCCATTTCATTACTTGAGCCCGCCTCTATCGAAGGAGGTGCTGAAGGAAAATTTGAATTTGAGTTTAACGGCCCTACCATTGGCCCCACCTTGATAGCGTCCTCTCAATCACCTACAAATGACAACACTAGTTGAAGCTTTGTCGTCTCCTATGACCCAAGCCCCGTATTGTGATAAGCGCCTCCAAACACCGAAGTCCTCCTTATCATCAAGACTCTTTTTGGCCGGCGAGACGGAAGCCACCCCATAGCCCTTTTCCAGATATTCTGAAGCAACACATGTAGCCAAGCAAGGGTGCAAAGGTTCCTCTACATCCAAAGTTTCCTTTCTTTGGTGCTGGGTTTCTTGCATGATTGAACACCATCTCCACCACCAAAAATTTGTAGCTGCGATGTCCCCCATCAAAGAGAGAAGTGGGGCCAAAAACCACCACCCTCGGGGATGGTGGAATGTGGGTTGGAGTCGCCACCTAATTTTGTTGACTATTAAACCCAACGGGATAAAGTCTTAGTCCGACAAAAGGTACAGTGTGGGAAGGTGTTAGGCACCCTACACCCGTCTGATTAAACCGGCTTTTACTTTACCAATATTCCAAGGAAAAATTTTTATAATTTTTGGGCTTCGAATAAAATGATAAATAACACACTAAATTATCCCCAACAAACTATAAGAGAAAAAAAAAATGACCTAACAATTGATGGGGGAAAAAATAGTCAACCAAACACTAAACAATGAAAGATCAATGTAGCAATTAGCTAGAAAATTCAAGCAAAAAATTTGATGTATTGAGTTCGAAGGTAGAAAGCCACAAAGAAAACATTAAATCCAGACTGTATGCGAAGAATTCTAATTTGCTAAAATACTAATGCATGGGATGAAGAGAGATTTATGTACTGATTAGTTCAGTACTAGGAAGGAAAAAGAGTTAATGAAAAGGATGTTTTCATTCAAAAAAATGCTTGTAGAAATAAAATAAAAAAGGTAAAAGAAAAAATTGAATTTGAAGATTAGAAGAAAAGGAACTAAATGCTATATAATGCAAAAATGGAATATATGGCAATTTCCTAACCTAAGAGTGCTGATTTAGTGAAACCCAACCCTAAGTTGTCTTAGGCGACAGAAAATAAATTTGAAATGGAAGACAACATCCTATATTCTAATGTATGCCATGCTAAAATAAATTGTCATTAACATAACTCAACGTTTAAAAGAAAGAGGACAGGTACAGCTATACACTATCCCAAGTGATCATGAAATATATTCATTAAATTACAACACATGTAATAAATTGAATGAAGTACTCATAGTTAAAAAAAAAATGAAAGATAAGCAAATAAGCTAATCCTAGTAAGCAAAACAAGCTAAAAGTTAAAAAAAAAAAAGAATTTAATACAGACCAATTACGATCCTAAAACACTTGAACTAAGAGCGATAACAAGCTGGAATCGGCTAACTTAATTATTCATAAAAAAACCAACCTACGATAAAAGAAGACTAATTTTCCAAACTGAACTATATTACTTGGACTGGGACAAGAAATATTCACCTTCGGACAACCAAATGGCTAATCCTACTTGGCTACCTATGTGAATAAATCTGATAAAAGAGAATAAAAGAAAACAAAAAAAAAGTAAAAAATGAAGGAAATGATTTAAACGATGAGTATGCAACTTGAATAGATAGCATAAAACATAATGCAAGAAGTAAAAAAGAATATATTTTATTGATCAAATCAAAATGAAGGCAACTCTGAAACATTATATGGAAAGCTCGTAGAAGAGGGGTTTTATGCATACCTCTTGAGAGATCTATTCAATACGAAAATGTTGTTGGCTCATTCTCTTTTGTACCTGTTAGATTTTAATCTTATTAGAGATTAAATCCAATGGTTTGATTGGTTAATTATATGAAGAAAAAAACACACCTACACATATATCTTGTAAAATGGTTTTTTTATACTAAAATTATTTTTAACTTGTCTCACATTGGAAAATTACTAAACATGTTTTGAGTTTTTATATAAGAGTTTGTTTACACTCCTTAGAATTATAAGATGACAGTTTAAAGGCTTGTTACTACACAATGCGTGTGCATGCACGCATGTACGACGCAATGTTTCAGTAGTCAAAATTTGATTGGGTGTGATCAAGAGGCACCATTCAAAAGTTAACAATCATTAAATATTAACTAAAACTTAATAGCCACAAGGTTTGAAATTGTGACTGTTCAAAGAGTCTTTTCTGAACCAGCATCTTCCTCTTCTCATAAAAGGGTTCTTCAAGATTCTTCAACTTTGCTGGTTGTAAATTCTCACCCAAGGCTCTCTTGTATCATATAAATAAATTTTCCTATAACCCAACAACAAAATTAGTAAATGTTAGGATTAGGAGTCCGTTCTCTTTGTATATATCTTCTTTCCTTATCATGAATAATTTAGATAGGATAGGAAAGATTGAGTCCCTATAAACTTGGGAGTTCTAGTTGCCATAAGCTTAGGAGTTCGGCGGTTGTATTCATGTATATATATTTGWATACTCAATGAATAAAAGACAAAAAAGAACCGAGCAGAAAAGCTCTGGTTTTACATGGTATCAAAGCTTGGTATTCTCAGAAACCCGCATAGACCCGAATGCAAATGCTGGTGAACCCATGCATTCTTGTGACGCCACCACAGAAAATGTAAGCAAAGACAGTCCTGACGTAAGAGGGGGTGGCAATGTTGAGCAACAACAGCACTCTGAATTTCATTTGGGGCGTGGGCATCAACAAAAACAGTAGTCCACAAGGTTGAGAGATTATGTGATTCACACCACACAGCGATTGAGTCCCTCTTCGTGTCCCTTTGCTAGTTCACTCGGCCAATCACATTCTGCAGGTAGTCCTTATCCCATAGATAATTATGTAAACTGTAACAATTTTTCTTGTCGGCATCGCACTTTCTTGGCAACTATTACTGCAGGAGTTGAACCTACTTCTTTTGCTGAGATCGTAAAGGATGAAAAATGGAGGGATGCAATGCAGAAAGAAATACAAGCACTTGAAAATAATCAGACATGGACCGTGGAGCCTTTGCCATCCGGAAAACGAGCCATAGGATGCAAATGGGTGTATCGAACCAAGTATAACGCTGATGGGACAGTGGAAAGATACAAAGCCCGTCTCATGATTTTTGGGAACAACCAGGTTGAGGGAATTGATTATAATGAAACTTTTGCCCCAGTTGCAAAAATGGTTATTGTCCGTACCTTTCTTGCAGTCGTAGCAGCTAGAAATTGGGAGCTTCATCAAATGGACGTACATAACGCATTCTTGCATGGTGACCTTCATGAGGAAGTCTACATGTGAATGCCTCCTGGTTTTTCAGTCAGATAAACCAGGTATGGTGTGTCAGTTGCGAAAATCTCTGTATGGCTTGAAACAAACGCTGAGAGGTTGGTTTGCTAAATTAACCGCAGCCTTGAAGACATATGGGTTTCAGCAATCATGTTCAGATTACTCCCAGTTCACCTTTCGTCAAGACATGGTGCATGTGCTTGTTCTCGTGTATGTGGATGACATTATCGTGTCAGGTAATGATCGTATGGCAATTCAAGTCTTCAAGAAATATTTGAGTGACTGCTTCCATATGAAAGACTTGGGACCATTGAAATATTTTTTTGGGCATTGAAGTTGCCTAAAACTCAACAGGAATTTTTCTGTCTCAATGAAAGTATAAGAGGACAGTTTAAAGGCTTGTTACTACACAATGCGTGTGCATGCACGCATGTACGGCACAATGTTTCAGTAGTCACAATTTGATTGGGTGTGATCAAGACGCACCATTCAAAAGTTAGCAATCATTAAATATTAACTAAAACTTAATAGTCACAAGGTTTGAAATTGTGACTGTTCAAAGAGTCTTTTCTGAACCAGCATCTTCCTCTTCTCATAAAAGGGTTCTTCAAGATTCTTCAACTTTGATGGTTGTAAATTCTCACCCAAGGCTCTCTTGTATCCTATAAATAAATTTTCCTATAACCCAACAACAAAATTAGTAAATGTTAGGATTAGGAGTCCGTTCTCTTTGTATATATCTTCTTTCCTTATCATGA
>NW_010729160.1:1739690-1760549 GCF_000365185.1 Nelumbo nucifera
CTTCTTGGATGAATCTTGGAAGTCTTGGATTATCTTGATTTCTGGAATTCTTGATTATCTTGAATTCTTGAATTCTTGATGGATCTTGAATTCTTGAATTCTTGATGGATCTTGAATTCTTCAGTTGCCTTGGATCTTGCACTTCTTGAATTATCTCTTTCTTGGATTATCCTTTGAATTATCCTTATCCTATGAGCTGCCACCCCTAAGGTGATGTGGGCCTTAGGATGGGCCTCCATCATTCTCCCCCACTTGGAAAAAACTCGGCCCCGAGTCATGACTAGGATATGCATGTGTCATCTCTGGCAGGTAGCGATGGATGTTAGCAACATTGAAGGTCTTAAAGATACCCATATGATCTGGTGGTCCACGACATATGCATTGTCGTTGATTTTCTTCACGATCTTGTATCGGTCGTACTTTCGAGGCTGCAACTTGTTGTATTTTCCCACTGGAATCCTTTCCTTCCTCAAGAATACTATAACTTCGCCACTGACATCAAATACTTGGTGCCAACGATGCTTGTCTGCTGCCAACTTGTACTTGGCGTTGGTTTGTTCTAGCTTCTGTTTCACGGCTTCTTGGACGGATTGGATCTAGTCCGCCAGCTGTTCTGCGGAGGCACTGACACCGGGTACTCTGGGTAGCTTTACTAGGTCCAGTGCATGATTAGGAACCTTCATGTAGACAATGGAGAATGGAGATCTACTTGTAGAACTGTGTACTGCATTATTATAGGCGAACTCAGCCTGTGCAATGGCGAAATCCCATTGTTTTGGTCTCTCCCGACATATGCTGTGAATCAAATTACCCAGGGTCCAATTCACCACTTCGGTTTGTCCGTTTGTTTATGGATGGGTTGTGCTGCTAAAATTTAGTGATGAGTCAAAAAACCTCCACAGGGTCATCCAAAAGTGACTTAAGAACCTTGTGTCTCGATCTGATATAATAGTCTTCGGTACCCCATGTAGACGGACAATATCCCTGAAAAATAATTTGGTTGTTGCTGATGCATCTGCTGTTTTCTTGCATGGGAGGAAATGAGCCATTTTAGAGAACATGTCAACCACCACGAAGACGGAGTCCATGTTCCTTTGGGTTTTTGGCAAGCCTAGCACAAAATCCATGGACAAGTCTTCCCAAATAGCAGTAGGAATGGGTAGGGGCATGTAGAGACCAGTATTTTGGGTCTATCCCTTAACTGTCTGACAAATATAACATCTACTCACAATGGTGGACACATCCCTTCTTAATTTCGGCCAGTAATAACGCCCTTTAACTCCTTCAATTGTCTTATCCCTTCCCAAGTGTCCTACTAATCCACCCCCATGCAGATCCCTGATGATCTTCTCACGAAGGGAGGTGCAAGGGACGCATAGTTGTTCCCCTTTCATAAGGAACCCATCATGAATGTAGAAATCATTTGTTGGCTGTCGATTCACACATTTCTCCTACACCTGTTGGAAGTCCTCATCCTGGGCGTATAGGTCTTTTAAGCACTCAAAACCCACAATCTCAATACTGAGGGTCTTGATGAGGGCTACTCGTCTGCCAAGGGCATCGACCACTTTATTTTGTTCTCCGGCCTTGTACACAATTTTGTATGGGAATTTGTCAAGGAAAGCAGACCATCTAGCATACAAATCACTCCTTAATTGTTTTTGCCCACTGAGATATTTTAAGGCCTGGTGGTTAGTGTAAAGAACAAATTCCTTTGCAATTAAATAGTGTTCTCATGTTTTCAAGGCTCTTACCACAGCATAGAACTTTTTGTTGTAAGTGGACCACTTTCTCCTGGCTTCACATAATTTTTCATTGAAGAAAGCAATGGGTCTCTTTTCTTGGGACAATACAGCCCCTATGCCAACTCCACTGGCATCACATTCAACTTCAAACAGTTTATCAAAATTTGGTAAAGCAAGGATAGGAATAGTACATAACTTTTCTTTTATGAGAGAAAAACTTTGCTCTTGTTCTTCCCTCCATTGAAATTTTCCCTTTTTCAAACATTTAGTGATGGGAGCTACAATACTGCTAAAGTGTTTAATAAATCGTCTGTAGAAAGTTGCTAACCCATGGAAGCGTCTCACATCTATGACATTTGATGGGGTCAACCACTCCCTAATGGCTTTCACTTTTTCTTCATCTACTTTAATTCCTTCCTTGCTCACAATGAATCCCAGGAATAATAAATTATCACTCATAAAAGTGCATTTCTTCAAATTAGCATATAATTTATTTTCCCTCAATGCTTTTAGGACCTCCCTAATATGTCCCATATGCTCAGTGATAGATTTGTTGTAAATTAAAATATCATCAAAATATACCACAACAAACATACCAATAAAGGGACGCAGTACCTAGTTCATCAGCCTCATGAATGTGTTGGGTGCATTGGTTAGTCCAAAGGGCATGACTAACCATTCGAACAGGCCATCTCTAGTCTTGAAGGCTGTCTTCCACTCATCTCCGGGGCGGATCCTGATCTGATGGTATCCACTCCTGAGATCAATTTTTGAGAAAACCACAACCCCATTAAGCATATCTAGCATGTCGTCCAGCCTAGGGATGGGGAATTTGTATCCAATAGTAATGTTGTTGATAGCCCTACTGTCGACACACATTCTCCAACTATCATCCTTCTTGGGTGTTAGCAAAGCTGGTACTGCACAAGGACTCATATTGACTTGAATGTATCCCTTTCTCAACAATTCTTCTACCTTCTCCCATAAAATTTCATTCTCCTTGGGATTCATCCTGTAATGTGGGAGGTTAGGTAGACTAGCACCTAGAACGAAGTCAATATGATGTTGTGCATCTCTCATGGGAGTGTTCTTTGACTGAAAACAATAGCAGTATTTATAATTCATCTGGAAATTATAGAATAACTATGAAAGAAAAAGTGTAGTTGATCTAAACATCTCAATCTCATAGCTGGATCGAACTCTTCTTGATCTTCTTGGATGAATCTTGGAAGTCTTGGATTATCTTGATTTCTGGAATTCTTGATTATCTTGAATTCTTGAATTCTTGATGGATCTTGAATTCTTRAATTCTTGATGGATCTTGAATTCTTGAGTTGCCTTGGATCTTGGACTTGTTGAATTATCTCTTTCTTGGATTATCCTTTGAATTATCCTTATCCTATGAGTTGCCGCCCCTAAGGTGATGTGGGCCTTGGGATGGGCCTCCATCACCAATTCCCAACAATACCTAGCAACTTTTAACATATCCTTGATTACCAATAGAACGACATACCTTATGAGATTTTAACTTGTTGAATAATATATCTACTTCAAGATGAGCTCTTAAGCAAATATTTGTTATCAACATAGCTAGTCATGTTGCCCATGGTATGAGAAAGCCGCCAATTGCCTGCAACTCTTTTGCAATAGTAATTCTACTTCAAGCAAGATTTAACTTCTCTCATCCAACTCTAGGATCGGTTCTAGGGTGGATGCTTGGTTCAATAAGCTTGTGGGTGAAGTGGAGAGTGTATTGGGGTCGTGGGAAATAGATCCTTGGCACATAGAACACGTAGGAAGGGTTATGAAAACATTTAATTACTCAGGGGTCAGTAGAAAATTACAGCAATGTTGTGCATGGCTTAGATGCAGGATTTGGAAATAATGTAGGTGGTCTCTCAAGCTAGGAGATTAAGAAGAATGAGGAGGTTTTGTCTTGGACATGGATGAGTGAAGGTTGGAATTGCTCAGGACAAAAAGGGGGGTATTCTCTAGGTTAGAATGCGAGTCCATTATGTGCGAGGAAGGGGGCATTTATAGATTTTTTAGAAGAGAATGAAGGGCTGAGATAGAGAGACAAGGGAAATCAAAGGCTGAGGTTTAAAGAATTTTTTTGGAAGGAAATGAATAACGGAAGGGGATGTCAAGACAGATTTGTGGGAGATCCTCTCAATCAAGCAAGGCAACAAGAAGAAAATTTCACCAAATTACCTAAATTGAGCATTCTAAGTTTAGGTGATTGCCTTAATTGATTGGGAGCTCCTTAGCTAGTTAAATCTAGGATTTTAAGATAGTTCTAAAGTTTGCGAGGAAGGTCTAGTCGTCGGAAGCCCTAGGTTCAAAGTAAAAGCGAAGAGGATTCCAAACGGAAGGCCTCGATCGAGTCTAGCATTTGAGTCTCAAGATGGAGAGGTTAACAGTGTTAGAATCGAACAATCTTGGTACCATTGGTCTTGGAATTTCGAGCTCTATCCATCTACAAGGTTGGATTTCAGTTTTCAGATAGGATATGGTTCAAGATAAAAAGTGATCTTGATCGAACGATTGGAATTAGTTGCGGCTTCAGATCTTAAAATGAAGGGGTAAACAATGTCAGATTTTGGTGATCTTAGTATCATTGAATTTGGATTTTTGGCCTTTATGTACCTATGGTTTTGAATTTCTGATTTGACATGAAATGAGGTTCAAAATCAAAATAACTCTGATTGGACGATCGGAATCAGTTTCAACTTTGGATTTGGGTGATCTTGATGTCGTTGAATTTGGATTTATGGGCTCTACGTACATATAATTTTGGATTTTTGATGCCCCAACTTTTATAAAATTCTATAAATGCACCCAAATCGACTAAGAGGTTAGGTAATGCATGCTTGAATCTTGAAGTGCTACAGAAAGACTGAAGGGTACAAAAATGGGGTGTCTACACTCCTAGGTTAAGTTTTCTTATCTACATCTATGAAACATCCAAGAAAATCTCTTATCTCTCGAAATGATTCTGAGCACCACGCATGCAAGGGTAATCCGAAACATATCACCTTCCACTACCTCACTACCCTGTTTTTAGCACTCAACAAAATTGAGACAACTACTAGTAGCAGAAGGGGTCACCCCTTCGAACTCACCCATCTATGGAGTGAGCATTTTCTCTCTTTGGCACCAAAACACCCCACTCTCACTTGCAAACCAGCCTTTGACGATCGAACTACCACCTCTCCTTCTTCTGAAAAAACCCAACGAAGTCATCTCTCAAAAGGATTAGCCTTCGATCAAATCAGCCCCCCACAAGATTGTGCCCCACGTCCCACAATACATCCCCGTCGTGTATTGAGAACATCTCCCAATGATGACGTCATCATTTTTGGTACTATTATCGGGAGATGTTCCCAATACATGGTGAGAATGTGTTGTGGGACATTGTGGCGCACAGTCTTGTAGGGGGCTGATTTGATCGCATGGAACCAACAACACTTCAGATATGGGACTCACAATCATTCAACTTTTCAATGTGGGTCCGGTGTGTTTTATCATTGGCGTGAAACATTATTATTGGTTCTACAGCCTGATGAACAGCTAAAGCTTCATGAGCTAATCCAAATTAGCCATAAAGACCCTAGATTTGATCCCACGCCTCCTATTTGAAGTGGTGCCATGACTCAACACTCGACAACCGGATCAACAAAGTCCATGAAACCAAATAGAAATGGAATAGCCCTCCCATATATAGTGCTACCACATGCTAAATAAATCCTTTCCTATTACAATTTTCAGATTATTAAGACCACACATTTGGAATATAACATTTTTGTTAATCATTTGCGTTATAACACGAGGATAATTGGTCAAAGTAAAGAGGGCAACGTAAAATGATACATTGCTCCAGATGGGTTGTGTATGGTTAATGTGGGAGGCGTACAAGAAAACAAATTGGTTAGTTGTTGGATCTTCCGTTTGTCAAGTGTCGTTTGATTGCACTTTTTAGAGGATCTGAATCTGAAAATGCTACTTTTCTGACTTCACCCCTTGTTCGGTTGTACCTCTTAAACTGGGTCTGAAACTAATTTTCAGATCTGAAAATAATAGATCTTGGGCTAGCTCTTAATGCGTTTAGACGTGTTTTAGAGCTGGGCCAAAGTCCAAAATATCCATACAATTTTTTGTAAATGACCCAAGTTACCCTTGATACCCTAAACCTAGAAAACCAAAACATTCAACCCTCTCTCTCTCTCTCTCTCTCTGCCCTATCTTCCTGCCACTGCCGTTGTAACTTGTAGTGGCAGCTCTCTTTCTCTCCCCTGACTTCTCTCACTCTATCTCTCTCTCACGCTCACTCGCTCTCGCTCTTCGCCCTATATTCTCGCCACCGCCGCTGCAAGTTGCAGCGGCAGCTCTTTCTCCCCCTATCTTCTCTCTCTCTCTCACACTCGCTCTCTCTCTTGCTCTCACTCACGCTCTCTCTTTCTCTCTCTTCGCCCTTTCTCTCCCCTTGTCTTCTCTCGCTCTTGCTCTCTCTCTCTCTCTCTCTCTCTCTTCACCCCCTATATTCCCACCACTGTCGCTACAACTTGCAATGGCGGCTCTCTCCCCTCCCGTCTTCTCTCGCTCTCCCTCTCTCTCTCTCTCCTTCCTTGTATTCTCTCGCTCGCACTCTCTCTCTCTCTCTTTCTCTCCCCTGTATTCCCACCACTGCCACCGTCGTTGTCTTCTCTCTCCCCCCAGCAGCGGCTCTTTCTCTCCCCCTGTCTTCTCTCTCTCTCTCGCTCTCTCCCCCTATCTTGTCTCTCTCTCCCTCTCTCCCTCTCTCTCCCTCTCCCTCCCCTATCTTCCCACCACCGCCACCGCCGCTACAACAAGCAGTAGTGCTGGTTCGGTACTTCGGTGAATAATAATAATGTTTTTATTAATTATTAATTATAAAATATTTTTATTAATTATTTAAATATTTTTGTTAAACAATAATTATTTTTTATTAAATTTACTTGTGTAATTTATTAATTATTAATTATTTTTATTAACTAATTATTTTTAATTATTTCATTAATTTTTAAAAAATCTTTTTTATTTTTATTTGTAAAAATTATTAATTATATTAATATTTTTATAATCATTATTTATTTTTTTTAATTTTAATTATTTCATTTATTAATTAGTAATTTTTTATTTTTTATTTATATTGTTTCAATATTATTTTGAGGTTGAAAATTATTTTTATGAGATAATGTAAATTGAATTCAACATTTTCAAATTGTATACTTTAGGGGTAAAATAGTAAAATCAATAAATTTCATATGGTAAAAGGTTGATCCAACACAAACAAACTCATGGATTCAAATCTTATAAAAAGTAGAAAAGCAACTATACCTCTTTTCAGATTTCAGACACATTTAATATCTTTTTAACTTTTCATATCTGAATTTTCAGATTTATCAAATGCCACCTCGGTGTCTTACTTGACCCTTAGGGTATTTTTGGCTTGATAAAGAACAAAACAAAACCAGAAAATTAAGGGAAAATTCTCAAGGAGTAGAGGATATGTTCGGCTTGATAGAAAATAAAAGAGAAACGGAAAGTTGAGGATAAGTTTTAAAGAGAAATTTTGTAAACATAGCCTTATTGGGCTATAATCAGATTGGATACCGATTTAATTCCCATCAAAATTGTGTTTAAAATGCGAAAAATTAAAAGGTTTTGAAGAAACTATGTACATCTAACTTACACATGTATAATAAATCTATACTATTATAAAAAGTACAAATGAAGGTATGAAAATTTTCTTAACTAAAATGCCCACATTTGTTATTTAGTCCATCTCTAGTTATGAAGGTTGAAAACATAATTTCAATTAATGCTTTTCACCTCAATTGAAAAGCATATTATAACAATCGTTTTCATGATAAATTGTTGCCATAGATAACTTTTAGCAGTGGTTTTAAGTAAAAAAACCATTGCTATAGATGGTTTCTTAGCAACGATTATATAAAAACCGTTGCTATAAATGTATTGTAGCAACGGTTTCATGGTAAACGGTTGCTAAAAGGTATCATTTAGCAACGGCTTGAATGATGAATTGGTGCTATAGATATCATTTTGCACAGTTTTATAAAAGTACCGTAGTAACATATCAACCAATTTTCTTTTTTGCATTGTTTTAGCCACAGTTTGGTCCATTGCTATAGTTGTTTTAGCAACGGCCGGTTCAGTGTCTGTTGAAAGAGATCAAGATTGTAGCAATGGTTATATCCATTGCTAAATGATATCTCTAGCAACAGTTTTATAAAAGTATAAAACCATTGCTAGAACCTATTGCCACGTTGAAAGAAGCATCGGTTTTGTGTATGTTGCTATAGGTCTCTTGCAACAATTTTGGTCTGTTGTTAGAAGTCGAATTTCTTGTAGTGTCCCTACCTTATAAGTTAAATGTTGATATATTTTATTTGTATTTTGTTTGAACTTTGAAAAAAAATTGGTTATTTGTGATAAAAATTAAAAACGTAAAACCAATACAAATATAATACAATGGTACAATCCTTAATGCAGTTTTGTATAAATTTAAATATATATTAACAAAAAAATCAGATTTGCATAAAAGATCTAATCGATTTAAATATATATTTTGATTTTGCATAAAAACTAAAAAGAAATAAACTTAAATATAAATAGATATTTTAGTTTAAAATATATATAAAAATTGACTAAACTAATAAACCGACCCTTCATGTTTGGATCAGTTTTGCTTCAGTGTCTGTCAGTTTCGGTTTAGTCAATAAGTAAACCGACTAGGTAAGGTTGGTTGAAGAAAATGGTTCAAACCAACCCAACCTGACCCGACCCGCGAACACCCCTAGTCAAGACGATATTAAAGTGGTTATTCAATCTTTGTTAGTGAAATTTTGTTAAGCATCCCCTAGTGCTCAATGAGTTTCATTTCAAGGTTTGCCAATTATGACAGCCCATAGTTTGAATACCTAATGAATCATCTTCGATCGATGGTTAGGATGATTGATCCACCCACAAAGAGATAAGACAAAGTCCCTATTTTGATGTCAAAAAAACAAGAATAGAAAAATTAAGTTATTAATGAAACTGGGTAGCATGTTAGTAGGGACTTGTAAATTTTGAAGATGGTTGCTCTTCCCCTTTGTTGAAGATAAAAACTCTATCTCATTTGCTCTGAAGTCTAACATCTGAAAGTGTAATAATTACATTAAGAGGTATATTGGTATTGGTGAACTTTTCTTTTCCCTGAACTCTAAACGCAGAGAAAGTTGTTCTAAATTCCGAATTCTGAAAATTACCAAACAACCACTTTGACCCCATATATGAGAGTTTTTGTTTGTCTTTTTAAGAGATAAGATATATTGGTATTTGTTTCACTTAAAGTTAAAAGATTCCTCTCAAGAGATAAGAGTTAAGAGGAAACGAACAGGCCCTTATACTCAAAAAGAGAAGGGGGTGGAGCCCTGTTTTGACGTCCAAAAACAAAAGATAAAAAATTAACTATTAGTAATGAGGTTATCGTTAATTAAATAATTAATTAATTGTTGAATCAGGAATGAACCAAATATGGGTCGGTTGACGCTCATATCCAATTAGAACCCGGTCTATTTAACATAAATTTCCTCGTCAGATTAGTTAAATGGATCGGGTTGAACTATGCAAACCCAACCCGCACCCATTGTGAAACACTTTCTTCTTCGTCCATTTCAATCTATAGTGTTCGCTCAAAAGAGCGAACAATAACTCATTCTCCCGTTTGAATATGATTTAATAGAAAGAGGTAGGGGTCTCTAAGGTCCAAATGAACACCATAAAGTCTTTAAAAAGATTTAATAATATTGCATTTAGCAGACCCAAAAACGCAAAAAAGAAAAGAACATACCTAAGATTTAGATGGAAGTTCTAGCAGATCCAATAACTTCTAGCCCAACCAACGGTCGTAGGAGATTCAAAGAAATACGAAGAAGGATTCCTTTCAAAGAAATCCAAAGAAACTTCGGTACCTAAAAGATGTTTAAACGACAGAGAAATTTCTGATCCGTTCCCTCCCCTGCTTCCTCCAAAACAACTGAGAAAAGCTTGAATGCCGTTTGCAAAAGTTTGAGAAAACTGTGGGGAAAATGTGATACGGGGCATTACCGCCTCACTATAGCCACGTCAGCCACTCCCAATATTCCGCTCCGACCACTTGATCCTCCGTACAGGTTGTTAGTATTACGCTGAGTGTCTCATCATTAATGTAACGGTCTTTGACCGCCCATGATTATAAATGATTGAATAATGGAACCGGATGGGGGAACTTGCCTTATCATTAGTATTCTCTTGGGTCTCACTTCTGGCCATCCCCTTCGAGCGGTGATTCTCACCATAGCTCAAGAAAACTCGAAGCTTTCTCCCCGGCAATGGGAAGAGATTCTTAACATCGTGGTATCAAAGCAAGCGAATCCCTGGGCAGCTCAGATACTGGCAATGGAGGATCGGAAGCCTGCAAAAATCCTGTGAAGAAATGAATATGAAGTTTGCTGAAATGTTGGAGCTTCTAAACTACATCACTTCACAAATGGACCAACAGGAGGAGTCCCAGCACTGGTCATCCGCTGGAGGTGGCTTTAGGAAGGGGACGGAGAGCTCGGGGGCAACAAGGAGCAGCTTCATCTCCCTGTAGAAGTTCTGGAAGGTGGAACTTCCGAAGTTCGGAGGCACCGGGCTGGGTAGGTGGCTTCTCCTCATTCAACAGTACTTCTGCCTACAGGAGGTACCTGAGGAAAACTGAGTTGCAGTGGCGAGCCATGGGTTTGAAGGACGGGCACTGAAGTGGTATAGCTAGTACAAGGATCATCAAGCGGAGCCCACTTGGCGTCAATTTATAGCTGCCTTGGATGCTCGATTCAACGGGCCCTTGGGAAGCAACTATGTGGGGCAGATGGCGAAACTCTCTCAAACCTCCACCGTCCATGAGTATATGGAGGATTTCCAGTCGAGTAAAAGGGATGAACAAAGAATCTCTGGTCAAGTGTTTCATTGCGGGTCTCAAAACAGAGCTACGAGTAGGGGTGGAAAAGTTCAAACCAGTGACTTTAGCTAGAGCCTTCTGCCTGGCACTGTTGGAGGAAGAAGAGTGGCAGCTCGAAGACGGACCGTTAGACCGGAGCACTTGCGACCATGTCCTGCAACGGTAAGCGACCCTCAGGCAAGCAGGTCGTCTCCAATGAAGTTTTCGGAAATTCTCCGGCTCACACCAACAGAAATGAAAGAGAGGGGGGAAAAAGGATTATGCTATAATTGCAAGGAACGCTGTCCCTGAACACCAGTTCAAGGTACAGAAGTTGTTGTGGATCAACTGGAAAGCGGAGGAGGAGGAAGGTGACGACCCTAGTCCAACCCTGGAGGAAGAAGAACTAGAGCCTACACCGACCATCTCCCTACATGCCATCTTCATGGCTGAAACCCCACATACTATGCGCTTAAACGGGACGGTAGGGGCACTTGCGGTGACCATTCTCGTGGACTCAAGATCTTCACACAACTTCATGGACCCGAGGGTGGCGATGAAGTCGAGGTTGGCGCTGACTTCCAATGCCAGGTTCCAAGTAACGGTAGCAAACGGGGATCAGGTATCCAGACAGGGCCGCTACGATGGAGTCTGCATCCGGACACAAGGGGTCGAGATCACTGTAGATTTCTTCTTGTTATCATTGTCTGGATTGGATAACATTCACAGAGTCCAATGGCTTCGGACCTTAGACCCAGTCACATGGGACTTCAACAGCCTCTGCCTAGAATACCAAGACCAAGCTGGCATTCACCTTCTGCATGGCCACCGACCCCCTAAGCTGAGAGCAGTAGTTGGGGATCAAATGGAGAGACAAGTACGCAATTCTGGGAGTTGTTTACTGTTACAGATACTAGACAACCACAGCATGACGGAGCCCACCATTGATCCCAGGGTCCAATCGGTACTAAAAGAATTTGAGGAGGTCTTTGAAGAGCCGGTGGGTCTACCTCCTCCACGGGCCTTGGACCATGCCATTCCGCTGCATCAGGGGGTAGCACTGGTGTGTGTGCGTCCTTATCGATATCACCATTATCACAAAGGGGAGATAGAGAAACTGGTCCAAGAGATGCTCAACCATGGGATCATCCGGCCCAGCACAAGCTCGTTCTCCTCATCGGTGCTACTAGTGAAGAAGAAAGATGGGGGCTGGAGATTCTGCATAGACTACAGGCAGCTGAATGCAGTAATAGTGAAGGACAGATATCCAATGCCTAACTTCGATGAACTTTTCGACAAGCTGCATGGATCCTAGATTTTCTCCAAATTGGACCTTCGAGCCGGTTACCATCAGATCCGAGTACATGCCTCAGATGTTCCTAAGACACCATTTCGAACGCATGACAGTCATTATGATGTTTTGGTGATGCCCTTTGGGTTGTCCAATGCACCGTCCACCTTCCAAGCACTCATGCACAAGGTCTTTCGGGGGTTTTTGAGGAAATTCGTCCTGGTTTTCCTAGATGACATTTTGGTCTACAGTCGAGCAACAGAAGAACATATCAAGCATCTCTTATGTGTTCTATCAACCCTCAAGGCCCACAAATTGCACGCCAAGAGAAACAAGTGTTGCTTCGGGGTGGACAAGGTAAGCTACCGCGGACATGTAATTTCATTCGACGGGGTGGAAGTGAGTCCTAGTAAAATCGAATGTATGGTGAAATGGCTCAGACCCAACTCCCCTACAAAACTCAGAGGATTCCAGGGACTCACAGGGTACTTCCGGAAGTTCGTCCAGGATTATGGAAAACTAGCTCGACCATTGACCAGACTACTCAAGAAGGGTGCTTGGGGCTGGAACCCGGAAGTTGAGGATGCTTTCCAAAGGTTGAAAGAGGTCTTGACATCCACTCTGGTACTGGCGTTACTAGATTTCAGTTATCCCTTCGAGCTGGAGTGTGATGCGTTAGGTGCTGGCATTGGCACCATTCTATCACAACTAGGGAGATCGATAGCCTTCTTCAGCCAGGCACTAAACCCCGCCAACACAGCCAAATCTACATACGACAAGGAACTCTTAGCAGTTGTAACGGCTATCCAACGGTGGCGGCAGTATCTCCTGGGGCAGCAATTCGTAGTTAAGAGCGACCATCAGAGCTTGGGATACCTGCTCAAGTCGAGGATCACCACTCTTTACCAGCAACGACTTCTCAGCAAGATCATGGGGTAAGACTTCACATTGCAATATAAGAAGAGTCAGGAGAATGCTGCAACGGATGTGCTTTCCAGCTGCGTTGAAGGTAAAGTGCAGGCCATCTTGAGCCCGTTGCCGTAGTGGGTGGAAGAGTTACGCCAGGAACAGGAGCGGGACGAATGGATGAAAGGGCTGATAGAGAAGATTAAACAGGGACAGGCCCCTAGCACAAAGTACATTTGGAAGAACGGACTAGTATGGCGAAGGGGACGTGTGGTTCTTGGGCCGACCTCTGCTTACCGCCGGAAGCTGTTTACCGAAGCTCACTCCAGTCTCTTGGGAGGGCATGCTGGTTACCACAAGACAATGCAGCAACTAGGAAGGATTTGTGTCTGGAAAAGTGGAAAGGGTACCGAAGGCAGGTGCATCAGTGGATCCGCGAGTGCAACACTTGCCAACGGAACAAGAACGAAAATATTCCCACTCTTGGACTACTACAGCCCTTGCCAATACCAGAGTACATTTGGAGAGACTTGTCAATGATTTCATTGACGGACTGCCGCCTTCTAATAAGAAGTCAACTATCATGGTGATGGTCAACCGATTGACCAAGTATAGACATTTTGTGGCCCTATCACACCCCTACACGGGTCAGGTGGTCGCCCATACGTTCATGGAGCACATCCTCAAGCTTCATGGGATGCCCAGCAGTATCGTGAGTGATCGGGATCCAGTCTTCACCGGAAACTTTTGGAAGGAACTGTTCCGTCTCCAAGGTACGCAACTACAGATGAGTTTGGCCTACCATCCCCAGTTTGACGGGCAAACTGAGGTGGTAAACCGAACCTTGGAGGCATATCTACACTGCTTCATTGGACAGAGCCCGCAAACTTGGACCAAATGGCTAGCCTTGGTAGAGTGGTGGTATAACACCTCTTACCACTCCGCCATCCGCACCACCCCATTTCAGGCTGTCTACGGATGCCCTCCTCACCTACATTCCCGGTACAACCAAGGTTCAAGCAGTAGAAGAAGAGTTGAAGGATCGGGAGACGGCGCTGATGAAGTTAAAAGAAAACTTAGCTCAGGCACAAGAAAGGATGAAGAAGCAAGCAGATCGACAGAGGACCGAGCGATAGTTCGAATTAGAAGATGAAGTCTTCTTGAGGCTACACCCACATTGACAAGCTTCCGTCGCTGCCTGCCGCTCGCAAAAGCTATTGGCCAATTATTATGGCCCTTACACCATCACTGAGCGTATCGGGTCGGTAGCCTATAGGCTGAACCTTCCCGCAAAAAGTCGGATACACCCGGTGGTTCACGTGTCATGGCTGAAATGCTCGGTCGGGGATCCGGCCTGTATTTGACCCGAACTACCACCACTTACCCCTGTAGGAGACCTTCTTCCTTACCTGAAGGCAATGCTCGATAGGCGTAAGATAAAACAGGGGAACCGGGCAATCACCGAAGTCCTCGTACAGTGGGAAGGGACAAGTCTGGCCGATGCCACGTGGGAAATTCTCAACCAGATGCTACGTCACTACCCGACATCACGCCTTGAGGACAAGGCATTTCCCGAGGAGGAGGTGATGATACGGGGCGCTACCGCCTCACCATAGCCGCCGCGTCAGCCACTTCAAATATTCCGCTCCAACCACCTAATCCTCCGTACAGGTTGTTAGTATTGCGCTGAGTGTCTCATCATTAATGTAACGGTCTCCGACCGCCCATGATTATAAATGATTGAATAATGGAAGTGGATGGGGGAACTTGCCTTATCATTAGTATTCTCTTGGGTCTCACTTCTGACCATCACCTTCGAGCAGTGATTCTCACCATAGCTCGGGGAAACTCGAAGCTCTCTCCCCGGCAACGGGAAGAGGTTCTTAACAAAATGACTGTAAAAAAAAATCGTTTTTAGAGAAGATCGAAGAATAGTGAATGAATTAACTTGAGGAAAGGTAGATAACGGGAAGAGGTCCTGTTTTCTACCCTATCACAATTCCTTTAAAGTGGGTGGGCCAACCATAATGAGATGCACAAATAAGAGATATAGAAGGGAGTGATAAGGTGATTTCGTGTGAAAGCAAAGAAGACAAAAATGAGAGTGAGATGTGATACCTTCTACTTTAATATATACATAAATACAAACCAAATTTCTTTATAAGTTAATTAAATTCGTTTCATGAAAATTCGATTCAATTCTATCTAAATTGGAAACGAACACAAACCCAATAGATAAGCTCTGTTATTAATCTTATCATAAGTTGCATCCAAGCCTCCGCGTTTTTCACAACACTACTCTTTGTTTTTTGGGGGATCAAATCTGTCACTTTCTTGTTTGGTTTGGTGAAAAAGTAAATATGTGCTTTGTCTTTTATCAATTATTCATATTTATGACCCATCCGCCCCAACCATTGTGGTTGGGTTAGCGGTTTGGTGCATTGCGAGAGTCTGGTTCGAGTTTTCCAAGACAATTGAATAATTGACTTGGGCAATGAACCTTGTAATTTTATTGTTGGGCCACAGACTACGGGGCAAAACCGCATAAGTACTTAGACCTGTGCTGTGGCCCAGTGACCCAGTGAGCCAGTCATGTATTTTCCCGGTTTGATAGTGGGCTGGCCGGATTTTACATGAACGGCTCTGCACAAATCTATTTTTGAGCACCGTATACATCATCAAATCAAGGATGAATGACCCGGTTCCATGTCACGACTGAGTGATTGAAGCAAAATATACCTCGTCAAATCATCAATTCCAATTCCAGGAGGGTTCAATTAATTAATAGTGAAAATAAAAATATAAAAAAAAATAAAAATGCATGAATTTTATAAAAAAATTTGGATACATTATTTAGAATTATTTGTACATATACATATATTAGTATATATAACTAATTTTTAATTGGACTTAAATTTTAATTGAATTGAAATTATTTAAAAAAAAAAAAGACTCAATCTTTGAGATGTACTATCTAACCTAAAATATAAGCTATTAAGCTTGTAAATTAATCTTGTATGGATCACATCCACTCAATCGCTCCTATTGATATAGTTAATGAAAGATCACTAATTGTGAATTATTTCTCCTAATATTATTGGCATTTCCATTCTAAATTTCTAACTACAATGCTACCAGCAAATGCTAATGATTACACCTATTCAGGGCCGGGCTTCGAAGTTCGAACTCATAGGCTTCGGGTCGGTCCCATTCAAACTTTGGCAAAGGTTACGCCCCGCCCCGCCCATGAATTGGTTTACTAACGACATTCCATAAACCACGATATTATAGTCTTTCTACAAAAGTTCAAAGCAAAAGAACTAAGACATGCCCGACATATCCTTTCCATTCAGATTTACAAACAAAAAAACCTAAAAAAGTTTGAAAACATAAGAGGAATTGAAGGATACTATTTGGTCCACAGGGAGCTACACTTGAAAAGTAAGCCTATCTTGTTCCAATGTCTTGTACCCACTTGAAGTTTTTTTTACAACGTAACTAAATTTGTATTGGTGCATATGTATGGCGGTGCAAAATCTGATTTCCTTTCTTTTTCATAGTGTTACTTTGCTCTTATTTGGTTTGGGAAGAATACGTGGAAAGTAAAACAGTGTGATACTCACTTTATAGTTTATATGATAGAGATGAAAATTGCAAGATGGTTGTTTTTTTATTTTCTTCTAGAAGCAATGCTTAAAAAGGAAGACCGGATTGATCAGTTGGACTGATTAAACCATGCATGAACCGTAATCCAGACCACCGTGAGGAATACCTGATGGTTTGTTGCCGGTCGCTAGTGTTAACAATCACTGGTGATGCACTTCATCACTGCCGATAGGAGAGAGAGAGAGAGTGAGTGAACAGTGGTTGGTGGTGTTTGATTGCACTTTTCGGACGTCTGAATCTGAAAATGTTGCTTTTTAGATGCCGTATTTATTTGGTGTTGCATCTGCAATAGGGCATGAAAACTTTTTTTAGATTTAAAATTTTTAGGATCAAGCCTGTCACTTAATGCATTCAGACGCATTTCAGGCGTGGCCTAAAGTCAAAACCTCCCCACTCGACCTCTCTCTCTTGTCTTCATACCAAGGCTCAAAATATCGATATGCCCAATATGCCGATAGGGGCGTATCGAGCGATACCGATACTATTTTTTTTACTTTTTTTATTTTTTATCAAAACCGGTTCATACTTTGAACCTTGCTTCATACAACTCTCTCTCTCTCTCTCCGCCCCATCTTCCATCTAGTTGTAGTGGATCTCTCTCTCTCTCTCACGGAGATCCTATCTGTAGCTGTAGCGACGAACAACTGCGTAAAGCTTGATCGAGAGCCCCAACCTCAGCCACCTCAGCAACAGCCGCAGCCCCAATGCAGGCCCCGTGGCTTTGTTGCGACGGCAACCGCTGCGGCGGCCTTGGGCATTGCCAACAGTGGCAAAGGGAAGAAGGAGAGGGAGAAGGAGAAAGAGCACACCAAATTGAGGGAACGCTACCCCCGTGCCATCACCAATTGCATGGTCGCTGGTCTCCAACAATACAACAATTTTCTCGTCCTTGCTCATGCTGACATGAGCGACACCCTCGCTACGCTTGCCCGTGAAGCTAGTTGGACTGTAGAGGCCAACGACACCACCTACCACACTTCACTTTCCTCACAAGCAGTTGTTTCTTTTTTTCTTTATCTCGTTTAAATTATGGTCGTTTAATTTATCGCTCCCCTGCCACCACCATCACCGCTACAGCTTGTAACAGTGGCTAGTTGTTGCCGCTACAACTTACTAATTATTAATTATTAATTTTTTATTTTCTTATTTGTATTGTTTCAATATTATTTTGAGGTTGAAAATTATTTTTATGAGATAATGCAAATTGAACTCAGCATTTCGAAATAGTATGTTTTAGGGGTAAAATAGTAAAATCAGTAAATTTCAGATGGTAAAGGGTTGATCCAACACAAACAAACTTATGGATTCAGATCCTCTAAAAAGTATAAAAGCATCTATTTCTCTTTTCAGATTTTAGACACTTTTAATATCTTTTTAACTTTTCAGATTTATCAAACGCCACACCTTACTCTCCCCTTGCATGGGTTTAGACGTTGCACGCACAAAAGGGTATGTGGTGCCAAGGTTTAAAATTTCGATACGGGGTGTATCGTATTGTATCTTTGAAAAATAGATACAGATACACATGGAAAATCAGGTGTATCATCTTTTTTCATGCATATTGGACCCGTATCGGGCACGTATCAGGGCATATCGGGGGTGTATCAGACTATATCGGTAGTATATCGACGAAAAGATACGGCCAAAAACTAAAAAAAAAATAAAGGGGAAAAGCAAGCTTCTTTTCCCTGAAATAAGTCTTCTTTCACCCCCCAAATGATTCAAACTCCAAACCTCATTCCTAGAGTGCTAGATTTGCAAAAATTTGTAAGAAACAAGTGTGAATCATTAATTTTTTTGATTTTTTTTTTTAATTTTGAAAAAATATGACAAGTAGGTAGTTTTTTCAAATTTTTATAATATCTTGTGATTTCTTTTTTTCTTGAATTTGTAAACTTATGCTGATCTACAGTTCTTACATCCAAAATCATATTTTTTTGTGTTATTAATAAATTTATGAAAATTTCATGAAGATATTTGGGGAAAATATAAATTAATAAAAAAATTTGAAAATGTAATTTTTCTCTGCCTATAAAGACTAAATATGTTTTAGATATATGGATTTATCTATCATATCCATAAAGCAATTGAAATTTCTTCTTTAGTATTTTTTATTTTTAGAATTAAAAAATAAATAATAATTAATTATAATTTATCATTTGATCACAAAAATTGAATATATTATAATTCTGTGGATGATCTATCATATACACAGATCAATTGAAATTTTTTAATTAATAACTATTTTTATATTTTTAGAATTAATTAATGAATTATATTTTATCATTTGATCACAATGATTGAATGTATTATAATTCTATGGATGATCTATCATATCCATAAAGGAAGTGAAATTTCTTCTTTAATAACTATTTTTTGAATATATTATATAACATTTATTTATTTTTTATAATTTTTGGAAATGAATAATGAATAATAATTATTTAAACAATAAATAATTATTAATTATATTTTCTCATAGAAGTTGTGCCAATGCATGTTTTATGGTTGGATAAGAGAGATAGGTTTTTCTCATCCCATAAAACATTAAAACTTAAGAAATATAATTTATAAATTATAATTAACTACAATATATTTCTTAATAAAACCATTAAAATATATTAATGTAATGTATATACACCTCATTGAGGTCTTATATTTAGTGTCATTGATGTACTTTTATTATTTATTAAAGTATTTATAGTGTTTCAAGGCATATCTATGCATATCTTAGTTTTTCTCCAATACACATACATATCTAAGGTGTATCTCGATACGTCTCTCAAAATTGTCTTTTGGATACTTTGAACCTTGCGTGATGCATGCTCGCTGTATGTGAACAGTGTGCAAACAGGGCTTGCACTGCATTAACTGAAGCCAAATTCATTCGGTCATACTTCTAAAACTGGTATCATCGAATGCCCCTTGCTTCATTCCAAACCATTGCCACCATCCCCTTGAAACTCGACAAAAAAATAAGTTTTTTGTCAAAGTGTCAATGCAGGTTTGAACTTGACTTTTATACACGTTTTTATTATTGATTATTAATTAATAACATTTTTATTTATTATATCATCATGGTTCAACCTCCAATTCGACCCCAAATGAACCTCTAACCTATGACTCTCTCCCTTTTCTCGCATAATGTTTGGTTTAGTTCTATAAACATTCTTAAGAAGGAATTATAATAAATAATAAAAAAAGATGGGGTGATAGGAGGAAGTGTATGGACATCTGCCATATATGTGTGAAAGTAAAGATAAAATGAAAAAAAAATGAAAAGACATTTAGATTTTGAATTTTTTACTATATAAATTTCTTTCAATGTTATAACTGCTTAATTAATTGAAGTCAAAATTAAAATATTTGGATGATTGTTGATTATAAGTATTAATGATGTTATTAAAATGCTCTAATTAATTTTAACATTTATGACCTGTACAAAAGCAAGGCAAGTATCAATGTTTCATAATATAGATGATATAATGCTACTTAGACGGAAAACCAAAGAAAGTATTAGCAATTTAGCATTATATGGTATAGATAGAAAAAGATATAGATATGAAAATGTGAACTAATTCAAGATTTGTCCCTTTATAACTTTGTATAAAGACATTAATTAGCTCAAGTCTTGACAATTTGTTAATAGAGGATTAAAACCCACCAATCTTTGAAAGGGTTCTGATGTAACCGTTTTGGTCATGTACCATTTTTTTGGGATGTGTAAAATTTTTTTGGCTAAGTACCTCGTGTTTGACCTGGTGGTGACGTGCCTTGGTGATGAGCTACTTGGTGACGAACTTCCCGGGGGAGAATTGCTTGGTGATGCTCCCTGGTGGCGAACTGCCTGGTGGCGAACTGCCCGGTGGTGAACTGCCTGGTGGCGAACTGCCCGGTGGCGAACTGCCTGATGGCGAACTGCCTGGTGGCGAACTGCCTGGTGGCGTTGCTTGATGGCGAACTGCCTGGTGACGAACTCCCTGATGGCGAACTGCCCGGCAGTGCTCCCTGGTGGCAAACTGCCTGGTGGCGAACTACCTGGTAGTGCTCCTTGATGGCGAACTGCCAAGTGGCGAGCTACCTGGTGGCGAACTGCCTGGGGGCGAACTTCCTGGTGGCGAACTGCCTGGTAAAGCTCCCTGGTGGCGAACTCGTCACTTGACTTGCTCCTAGGCGGTCTGCAACTCAGAGGAGGGTGGAGCTCCCTGGTGCAGCGCTACCCGACTACCCCCCGCGTGAGGTGATTTTCTCTCCTTTGTAGACGG